>OX637643.1:9660301-9873255 GCA_951802225.1 Euspilapteryx auroguttella | reverse complement strand
TGGAGCATTTTGTACCTTATCCATACTAATATTATAAATGCGAAAGTAACTCTGTCTGTCTATCTGTCTGTCTGCCTCGCTTTCCTGAGAATACTATTAAACTAATTTAAATTAAATTAAGTATATGGATAGTCTAGACTCTAGAGCCTGAGAAAGGACGTAGGCTACTTTTTATCCCGAAAATAATTCGAATTAAAATTTGAAATTTGATGTTTCAAGAGAAAATGCGCTGGCGAAGCCGTGGGGCGCCCACTACAATAGTAGTACTCCAGATAATGTATTAGTTTCAATTACAATATTATTACTTTGTTTTTTTTTTTTTTTTTGAAGTTCACAATTTTTTTGTTCTATTACTCACGGACATCGGTTAAGCACACTTTTCTTGATAAAAAATGATCTTATAAAATATGTGTTTCCTATTCCTAACATAAGGAAGTATAAAATGACAACTAAACTAATTATCCAAACATGCAGTACTTGGACGAGGTATCCCGGCGGTCGTCGGTGGGCGGCGCGGGCGCGGGGGCGGGCGCGGGGACGGGCGCGGGCGCGGGCGCGGAGGAGCCGGGCGCGGCGAGCGGCGCCACGCCCTCGCAGCTGCAGCGGCTGCGGAAGCGGAAGCTGCGCGGCGGCGACGCGGCGCTGCACAAGCGACGCTCCTCTGTCGGAGATTCCGTCCTACTCAGCTTGTCTGGCAACCTGCTCGACTGCACGCCCTCTCCTGATGGCAAACAGTTGTTGGAAGGTATTATTATATAACGTTTAATTTCTGTTTTTTACACGACTGTATGAACTTATTGTAAGTGTAACAGTGACTGTTTATAAATGTTTATAAAATTTTCAGAATCAGAAGTGCCAGACAATGTTGTCCGAAAGTTGATGTCCCCTCGGCAACAAGTCTTCGTAGAGTTATTGCAGACAGAATCAAATTACGTCGGAATATTACACACAATAGTCAATGTAAGATTTTTTGTTTAGGAGTTTTCATGGATTTCTACAAATGTAAAGCAAAAGTGGTAACACTTGTATTTTCTGACATTAACCCAATTATTGTTCTTTTTAACCCCCGAACGAAAAATTCAGAGAGGGGTGTTATAATTTTAACGTGTGTATCTATCTGTCTGTCTGTGTATCTGTCTGTGGCATCGTAGAGCCCAAACGGCTGAACCGATTTTCGTTTAGTTTTTTTGTATCATAGATAATTTCAGGCCGAGTGTTCTTAGCCATGTCTGATGAAGATCTGATCAGCGGTTTGAAGATGATCAGCTCTTGAATAATGGATGAGAGGATCTAACTAGCTTCCTTATGTCCGATCGATTTGAAATTTGGTACCATGTTACATCTATGTTACAGAAAGTATTTGGTAAGGTAACCATGACCTGATCTACCGTTTGAAGATGATCAGCTCTTGAATAATGGATGAGAGGATCTAACTAGCTTCCTTATGTCCGATCGAGTTGAAATTTGGTATCATGTTACATCTATGATATTGAAAGTATTTGGTAAGGTAACCATGACCTGATCTGCCGTTTGAAGATGATCAGCTCTTGAATAATGGATGAGAGGATCTAACTAGCTTCCTTATGTCCGATCGAGTTGAAATTTGGTACCATGTTACATCTATGATATAGAAAGTATATGGTAAGGTAACCATAACCTGATCTGCTGTTTGAAGATGATCAGCTCTTGAATAATGGATGAGAGGATCTAACCACCTTCCATTTGTCCTATCAATTGAAAATTTGGTACAGTGTTACTTCAATGACATTGTAAGTATATGTTAAGGTAACCATGATATTTTTAAGATGATTAGCTCTAGTTCTACTTAAGTTGATGAGGGGTCTGACTGGGTCGGGGGTTTTTAAATTTTTAAATTTGAGTTATTTAATCGCGCAATTGGTTTATCTTACAGATGTTTAAACAACCACTGGAAGAAATGGCCGAAGAGGATTTCAGTAACGGCAAGAACCAGGCATTACTCAACAACACTGAACTTAAAATAATATTCGGAAACCTACCGCCTATATATGAACTGCACCAGTGAGTTTACAAATTATGTTAATACGAAACAATATTAAAAAAAAAGCCTGAACTTATTAATCGCACACCTTATAGCTGCATTTTTATAACTATCATGTCGACCAGTTCCGTCAGAAAATTAACCAGTTTAAATTGACTTAAAATGATGATAGTGTAAATGTGATTGATAATATCAAATTGTGCATGTAGAGTGCGTGCCAGCTAAAAGACTGCGCGTGGTACAAACATAAACCATTAGCAATCTGTCCGACAAACAGCAATTCGTTTTCAATGGCGGGTAAATTACGTGAAGTTCGTATACAGACAGAGGCACCCCCAGTCTCGCGCAGACTGAGCTGGCGCGCACTCTACAAATAATATCAAGCCTAAAATGTGCGTTCCTGACAGTGGTTTTACCCAGTCAATACTAAACTAAGAGAATTAGAAAGCAATAAACTTGGAGAAAGCAAGTCGTCAGTAGATGTTGTCCCCCAGACGCATGCTGGAGGAGCTGCGCTGGGCGCAGGCGCACTGGAGCGAGGAGGTGAGCATCGGGCGGCTCGTGCTGCAGTACACGCCCGACATGGTGAAGGCCTACCCGCCCTTCGTCAACTTCTTCGAGAACACCAAGGAGATGCTGCAGCAGTGCGACCGTGAGAACCCCAGGCGAGTCATCTACTAATAAATAATACTCAAGAAGCGTAACTCTCCTACAGAACCTTGCTTGCTATTGGTCGCTTCGCACGCGTCTGTTTTCATAGCGGCGAGCTAGCTCCCTCGCTCCTGGCTGGTACATTTTGTGAAAAATTAGGCTCGATGCTCCAAAAGCTCAACTAGGTGTTCAGCTGGGCATACGATGTCATACATCAGTGACTAAAATTAAAACTTCATCTATTTTTACAGATTTCATGCGTTCTTGAAGATTTGTCAGACGAAACCGGAATGCGGGCGGCAAAGTTTACAAGAGCTCCTTATTAGGCCAGTGCAACGATTACCCAGTATTAGTTTATTACTTGATGGTAAGTTAAATAGTCATGTATTACCGCAGCAGTATTCCCAAAAACTTATTGGATTGTTTAGATAGAGAAATAAAAAATGGACTAAACTTAATTTGCTTCTTAATTTAGATGTAAAACAAAACTTCTTCAAATAAAGTAAAACTTAAATATTAATCGCGTTTCTATCGTCTTGGTTCGACTCCGTCCGTTCGTGCGCATGGACAATATCTGATGAAGTAAATCTGTTCGTCAGACATTCTGAAGCACACGCACAAGAACAACCCGGACCACGGCGCGCTGGGCGCGGCGCTGGCCGGGCTGCGCGAGGTCATGTCGCACATCAACGAGGACAAGCGCAAGACCGAGGGGCAGCTGCAGATGTTCGACATCTACAACGACATCGACCAGTGCCCGGTATCTCTCCACACCTCACTCTTTATACTGGCGCCCGCTTCCTCGACCCTCGTTCATCGTCGGCGGTGGCTCCACTGCATTATGCCCGTTTTAACTATGACATCTTATCGAGATATGTTGCTGGTACTTTAGTACAATGAATTAATAAGCTAGATATCTAGTTAAAGGGCATTGTGAATACGTCCATTAATTATAACAGCAGTCTATCTTTAGCATATGAAGACTTATGAAAGCAACAACTATCGCCTCGATCATAAACCTTGGGTTCATATTACTGCACCTATGATTGTTTTTAAACTTTACACAATTTAATGTGTTCAACTAAATTTAAGCTATCATACTGTAAAGTTACATCTTATTCCGATCTGTAGTTTATTTGCGTGACGGTAGAACTAACATTATCACGAACTTTCACATATCAATATATATAAAACTCTTCCGTTACTGACTGACTGACTGATTGACTGACTGACAGACAACGCAGAGCCGAAACTACTGGGCGTAGCGGGCTGAAATTTTGCATGTAGGTTCCTTAGGGAGTGCAGGTGAGCACTAAGAAGAGATTTCCCGAAATTCCCACGGGAACGGGAATAAACGGGAATTTTGTGTTTATGAGAAATCTGCACGGGAAAAACCGCGGGGCAGCCTCTAGTTTATTATAAAGTAAGAAGTTATGGCAGCAGCCGAAAAGTACTTGCGTTGCGACCGCGAACCGAAAGATGCAGAGTAGGCAGACCTCCCACAAGGTAGTCAGACTACCGGGTGACAGCTGCGGGAGTTCACTGGATGACTGTCGCTTAAAGCCGGTCGTTTATTGGGGAGGCCTATGTCCAGCAGTGGACGGCGTTCGGGTGAAATGAAGATGAAGTTAGGTATCATGTATGTATAATGCGTGTGTTGGCGTGTGCAGGCGCACCTCGTGTCGTCGCACCGGTCGTTCGTGGCGCGCTGCGAGGTGGTGGAGCTGTCCAAGGAGCTGTCGGGCCGCGGCGACCACCTCGTGCTCTTCCTCTTCACCGACACCATGGAGGTCTGCAAGAAACGATCCAAGGTACGACACCGCGATACAGATCCTACACTATCTCTCTACGAACTGTCAATCGGTTGTTATTGTCCGCTCCATCTGATTCATTTATTAGTTTATAATGTTAGTATTCTTGCGTTGGTGATTTGTTTTCGAACATTACTTGTTTTTTATTAGCGTTATATTTTCTAAGTAGGTTACAAAAACAACGACACCAAAATTTATAAAGGAATTATTTGTAAAAAAAAAAGTCTTGTAATCTTGTATTAGGAATCTCAAATACAAGATTTTCAAAAGTTAAACCAACTCAGTAGTTCCGCACTCTGCAATCATAAAGTGCCTATCGTAACAATTATTAATAACTTTAATCATCTTCGCTTTCACACTAGTGAAAGAATTACTTTGGGAAATGAAATATCTATAAGAGATGTTTATTTGACTGCTCCATAGCTCAGTTGGCAGTGATGTGGATCCGGTTTCCGGTCTGGGTGTAATGTTCGTCTCTGTGTGTGTTTCAGATACAGGTTCTCCTAGTTAGGGGCTCTGAGTGTGATGTGTTATTATTGTTATTATTATTTTGTTTGCAGGCATTCAACAGTAAGAGCCCGACGAACGGCGCGGGCACGCTGCGGCTGGGCGCCGGCAAGCCCTACCGGCACCTCTCGCTCATGCCGCTCAGCACCGTGAAGCGCGTCGTCGACATCCGGGAGGCGGAAGGTAAAACTACTGGTGCTACCTCCGGCCAGACTGATATTTCCTGTCTGAAAACGTGCTGAAAATTAAAAAGACAAGAATTTCTAAAACGAAAAAAACTACTTATCTATCTATCTATAGGTCACATTCATTCACCGCGAGAATTTGGCCGGCTGCCCGCGATTATTTTTGTCATTGTTTATTATGAGTTACTAGCGGCCGCACACACGATGCTTCATGCTTCTTTATATAGATCCACGTTTCATTTCCGTGGGCCTTCCAATACGGTGATATCAATCATTTCTTGGAATGAGAATTATTCATTAAAAGTTTTTCGAAAACAACTAAAATAATTTTTCTTGATTTCGCCTACAACGGCATTCGCATGTTGTTTAAATTTCATGAAAACCTTGTATTAAACCCTACGCGAACCGATTTACCATTAAAATTTATATGATTAATTGCCATCTCAGAGCCTATGGCTGCATCTTCATCAGGAAAACCTTACGCCTGCGGAATTAAACTATTTCCCTCTGGAGCCGGTTCTGAAACGAGATGGCCGCTCCCCGAAGCGTACAATGGTAACGCGTTCTAAACCAATAATACACTCAGACACTCAGCGGTTAATAGGTTGTCCAGTAACCTGCTATGCTAGGACTAATTGGTATCTAAACCGATCCCTCGATGACTCGGTGCTAAGCTAAGCTGCCTGTCGCCGGTCCGCAGACTGCCACAAGGTGTTCGCGCTGATGTGCCGCAGCAACCAGGAGCTGAAGGAGAAGCTGTACTCGTTCATGATCGCCGACGACGCCGTCGACAAGGGCACCTTCCTGCGCCAGCTGTGCCGCCAGATGGCCAACACTGTCTGCAAGGCTGATGCGGTAACTATTATTTCTTTCAAACAATGTAAAAACGTTAAATGAACAGAAAAGTGTGGAATTATATAACAGTCGTCTTCTTTCAAACCCAGGCTAATTCGTAATAAAAGGCGTCCGGCGAATGCCTACTTTCCAGGTTTCGACAGTATTATTGTCAATCTACTATTGGAAACCGACGACCTTTGGCATGAAAACGGACACACGTTTAGCATGCTGGAATGTCAGGAGAATGCATCATTGTCCCTGTTTTCAACTTTTAAACCGGAATGAAGTTACTGTTGAGTCTTGCCTGAATATAAAAGTTTACATA
Source organism: Euspilapteryx auroguttella (assembly GCA_951802225.1). Lineage (NCBI taxonomy): Eukaryota > Metazoa > Arthropoda > Insecta > Lepidoptera > Gracillariidae > Euspilapteryx > Euspilapteryx auroguttella. Next base: position 9,866,919 of record OX637643.1, on the reverse strand, counting down.
TCTCCACATCCTTAGAAGCATTTCAAGCTTCCTTAACTTATTTGATAAAAATTTAAGTCCCCGAATTCGGCCTTTGTTTTCTGTCAAATAATAAAATTATTTCCTTTTTATTATAAATAAAATTATCTGATCTTCTATTTGTAAAGTTAAAAAGATGGAGTTTTATGTTGCCATTATCTAACTACCTCAGGATAAATTCCTCGCGAGCCTGGAGTCGCACCAGCTGGACATCGACACGAGCGAGCTGGCGCTCGGCGCGCTCTCCAAGGTCTCCAAGTTCGCCGCGCGCACCCGCATCAAGGTACCCGCGCCCCGCGCCCCGCGCCCCGCGACCCGCGCACTGTTCCTCTAGCGACACACACACACAGATACACAGAGCAGAGCATGGTCCTGTAGTCTATTGAAATATGCTTAGCTTTTATATCATAGGTAAAATAACAGTATTAATCTGACGAGCCTCTTGATACTTCAGAGGTGCCTGACGGAATGATCTCATAGTGATTTGTCCATAGTCGTTACTAAGGCATGAACATATCGTGAAATTATCTATCTTCACTGTTCTATATTTTAACAAAGATGCGTAAGTCTTTCTCTGTGAAAGAGATTATAAAGGTTAATTGCACTCTTAAACCAGTATAAATAAATAAAAATTTTGAATTTCCATAAAATAGTATGTGTACATATTAAAAACTCCAGAAAAACCAACCGTAACCTTCATATTTAAGGCATAAACTTGTTGAAGCACTGTAAAGGGTAGAGCCTCGCGGCACCGATTAACGCTCTTGCTTTTCTCTATGTAAAATTTAAATTCATTACATAACATTTGAAATGTTTAGCTACGCAAAAGGGTTCTTCGGTGTAGTGTCGCTGTAGCCCAAGTAACAATGGCCAGGGTAAGCGTTAGATGCATTAGTAAGTTATATAGTTTGAGGTGAGCAGTGGAGTGAGAGTGAGTGAACCAACCGGTTCGTTGGTTGGTTGTTTATAGCTGGAGGCGCTGGCGGGCGCGGGCGCGGGCGCGGGCGGCTGGCTGCGCGCCGAGCCGGGCGCCGGCCTCCTAGACACATGGGTATTGCGCGCATACTTACTCGCTCAGGTCTGACGCCACGCGGGACTCTGCCCTGCCCCTCTCCGTTGCTCGTTGTCCCCACCTCGTCCTCGTCGTATCATTGCCCACTAATTCAATGCCATGCCTGTTACAAAATCTGAAAGTATTCACATTCGGGGTCCTGATTTGCGTAAACAATAAATAAGTGTCTCGGTGCTAACTTCTAAAAACATAGCCTAACCAGTTAGGCTATTGCCATTCACAATGAAAATAGGAATAAGAAACATTTTGATGATTTTGACATGTGATAAGTATACATTGCGGGTTTACAGCTGAATCTCTTGTGTTAGACAGCGTAGCGGCGGTTGCCTTTCTCTGAGTGTTAGACAAAATGATTCCCCTATATACCCGCAATGTATACTTATCACATGTCAAAATGATTCACATTCTCATTTTCATTTTGAACGGCAATAGATCCCCAGGAGGGCTATTGCGGTTTGCAATGGATATGATTAGGGCTATTGAAAAAAGAGAAAGCGCTCTATAATGTGTCTAGCGCCATCTTTTTTTTTCGATACCCATATCATGTCCATTGTCAACCGTGATAGTAGTACAGAAACACCTGTATATTTCTAAGTATGCAGTTGTATGTCATGTTAGAAATATATTTTACAAATCAAACCCGACTTTAAAAGGGTGATGGTATCACTAACAAGAAGTTTAAAACTATCGATTGTGAATAGTTTCGGAAACATTCCAGGCTAAACGCTCGTATACCGCCCGATACACAGCATTGTTCGCGTTTTAGAGCAAACAGCGGTTGTAACCTACATATTGCTTGCTGTATCGTGTCTAACATGGATGTTGCGGCGCGAGTTACGGCTTATGACGAGGTGTTTCCTTTGTCGGTCCAGTCTTTAAATTGTATTCTGTTAAAGGGGACAGAGTATGTCGGGGACTAATGCTTCGCTTAGTTTCATATGTGATTAACTATATTGTCAGTGTGATCGATTTTCAACTGGGGTTAACTCATATTTGTCATCAACATGTTGTTTGTAATAGATCGATATCGAACTTTTTGTCTCTAACCGTTTTCAACTTTTCATTAACTTGATCATTGTTATACTAATAACTCAGTTTGTTGTTTTGAATGCATTTAAATTTTAATAAACAGTCCATTTAAGTAATAATGTGTGAAGTGCGGGTTTTGTACTTTTTTATTTTTATTTTTGTAACATTAATAGACCTCGTGAAATACGAAGAAATTAATAACCAACAATATACAAAATATCTTATCACGTATTTCATATGTTGCATGAAGCAGCGATCAAAAAGGTTGTGAGTGTGAGTAATGTCTGCATGACATGACTTGTGTCCGCCGCAGGTGGGGCGCGCGCTGTCGTTCAACAAGACGCCGTCCAAGCTGAAGCGCGCCATGTCCTCCATGATCTCGCCCTTCGGCTCCACCTCCAACCTCACGCCGGCCAGCCAGCTCGCGCAGATGCGCCTCGCCAGCTGCAACAACATCAATGTCAGTTACTCTTTATTTTACTTCATTCCTGCTGTAAAACGTTTATTGAAATATTCCAAAAATAGACTGGGTGTTTTGAGAGTCTGTAATATTAGCTAGTTACAGTAAAAATTAATAATAAAAGCCTACCTTTTCCATACATTTATTCTATCTGCCGCACAGCTGATTCTTGTTTTCATATTTCTACTCATGTTGTTATAAATTGTGAGCTAAATACCTCCATAGATTTATTACCGCCTTTGTCAGAAACACCCTGTGTAAGTGTTGTGTACTGTCTTAGTCTAATCAAAAAGACAAGATAACTCCTATGCTTAGTGGAATCTGCAAAAAATATAGTGGTATAATGAAAACGGTCGAAACTAACCGTCTTATTCATAAAGATACAGTAGATTTTAAGCAGCGTTACTGGAGGTCTACTTCTCTGGTTTGTTGTATGGTAAATACGTGACATCCAGTCTAAATTGACATACGTCAAATAACTAAAATGCTCTTTAACTTTTTATGAATAAGAGGGTAAATTTTTAAGATATCATGGGAAGGCAGGCCTTTTATCATTCAACTTTGTTATTTATGAACTAGCTGTATGCATATATCAAAATGAAGAAAGAATAATCTTATTTCTTGTTTCTTTTCTTGCATTCTTCTACTTCTGCTTGCGAGTAGTGAAGTTACAAAGGTGAGGACTTTGCTCTTTTCATAAAATATGTAAAGGAAGAAGCCGTTCTGCCCTTAGTTGACGTAGCGTGCATGTGTTCCAGGAGATGGGCACGAGCGGCGGCAGCAAGGAGGGCGGCGACGTGCTGGTGGCGCCGCTGTCCGTGCAGCCCACGCGCAAGGCGGCCGGCGCGGGCGCCCCGGGCTCGCTGCGCCGCTTCTGACGCCGGCCGCCCGCCGCGCCTGCCCCCGCGCCCGCGCTCCCTCCCCGCATACCCGAGGACCCCGACTGACTGCAGTCTGCACCGACCCAGGGCGTGGCGCGACTCGTGACTGACACTAACTCCGCAGTGCGCGATGCGGACGATCGCGGCTAGAGGGAACTAATCGCAACTGTGTTGTGTTACCTATTTTGTAAAAATAACTTTTGATATTTTTACTCTAATCGGCCAAAGTGTTTCTAAAATAAAATTGTGCGTATTTTTTTATTAAACGCGAAGACATACATTTAGATATTAATTTGTTATTATTAATGATAAATGACATAGCGACGACTCAACCAGCTATAAGTAAATGTATTTGTAAAAATATCAGATTTTAAGAAATTACATTATTAATGATGAGTGGCAGTGAAGAGATGTGATTAGAGTAGTAAAAAATATTTAGCAAAGATCGGGTTATTGAAACGAGTGCTAAAAAGTGCCTTGAACGTGTGGCGATCAATTAATTGTATGATCGAAATAACAAATTATACCAAAATAATAACTTATTAGTTATTTAAACTGCCTAGTTGGAATTGGAATACAGTTTCACTGAAACATGTCATAGTCAATAGTCATTCAGTAATAGTTAAATTGAGGTGTAATAAATAGTATTCACTAATTAAGTTTTGGTAACAAATATGTACATATTGTGATATTTAATTTTGAATTGTGAATAGGCATTTGGTCGTAGATGGTAAAATAGTGTAGATTAAACTTATCCGTCTGCGTTTTTGTTGATGGGCGCTCATTAATTTTGGACGATTAGCAACTCGAATGCCTTTTCTCTTGATTTGCGTAGAGTGGGTAGGTAGGTATTGTTTGATCGGCGTTGGATCAGTGTACGTACATGTAGCGAACGTGCGAGGCCCGCGGTGGTTTGTCGGTCGCGTTTTACTATTCTTTTTAGATTTATTTTATAAGTTTTATGCGAGTCTTTTAAGGCTAATATCATCTGTTGCCATGTGTACGCATGTCTATGCATTGTACAAAGAATATATTTATAAAATACCTACCTATTTTAATGATTGATATAATAAACATTTACTTTCAATCATCCAGCTATTTAATTAATACGTTTAGTGACTTCAATGTAATAAACAAACACTATATTACAAAACAAAAACAAATCACAAAGACGTGTAGGTAGGTAGATATAAAAATTTAGATGCCGCGCCTAGGCGTGGGCCGCATGAAGGAGTAGGCGTTGTGCGCGGCGCGCAGCGGCACGGCCAGCAGGGCCAGCGCCAGCGGCGCCGCGGCCGCCTGCAGGCAGCCCGCCGGCAGCGACGACGACCACAGCGAGATCACCTTCAGCAGCAGTGTCAGCTGCAATAAACGAACACTCGCTATAGGACTGTAAATATCAATGTTATATTAGGTACCTACTTAATGTATTTTTTTACTGACAACCTACACCCCACACGCAACATTCGGAGGCACCAGGTAATGGTCAGTTCAGCTAGGTATATAGAACTCACCCCCATAAGAAACGGTAAAATTTTCCACTGCGTGCTGATCCGGCCTGAGCATGCATTTTCTTCCATTGAAGCGTTCATATCAGACACGAAGTCTCGACTGCGGTAGACGTACAGCAGCGCGACCAGCTCGAGCAGGCACACGAGCGGCATCGCCACGCCGGCCATCATCGCGTCCACCGCCTCCAGGAGGGCCAGCCCACCCTAACACAACACAATATTGTACTGAGCCTAAGCCCTAAAGTGGCATTCTTAGACCGTGAGATTTATCTCTTTTTCGATATTTTGACAGAAAAGTTATAAGACAGCTCTGGACAAACGCAGGGCTTGTCACAGCGCGCGTATAGTACATACGCCAAACGGTCCATTACTGTAAATATATCGAAATTAAGATAAATCTCAGACTGATAATGCCACTCCAGGCTCATTCTCTGCCCGTGAGAATAATTTGGAGTCTCGTACTTACAGTAGTCGTTATAGTAAGACTCAATGCCATGCAAGTCAGTATCAGGATTGCCACTATGATTTGTTCTATAAATCTGGAAAGTTAATTAAAAAGAAACAAAAACATTATAATGCCATATATCACAAAGTAAAAAATGATAGTATTGTAGTACTTACACTAGTTTTACTCTGTATTCAAATATAGTATGCAACGCAGTCTTCAGAAAGCAGAAAGCAACCACAAGATAAGATATCATTATTCCGCTGAATATCAAAGTGGACCTTCAAAAAAAAACAAACATAAGAAAAACCAGCCTCAATTTGATTTGCAGGAACAATGTTGTTTAGACTTACGTAAAATGTGAATATGATCCTGACAGTGTACACTGCGAGTACATCGGCATCATCCATAAAGTACCTGTAATGTATAAGCGATGTCAGTGTGGTCAGAGACCCGCTTGGCCCAACTCAACGAACGTCAGAGATATACTGATATTTGAAGACTAATCAAGATAGGCTTGTTTCACTTAATCATTGTCACTTCTACAGTAAATAATTCGTTTTCAAAATAGTCATCTGTCGCTTGTCACTTTACAATTATCAATTGATCACTCGACAATTTAATTTGCTGACAATAATTAAAATCTTCGTGAAACAGGGGTCCTTAAACGCACACCCCCGCACCGCAGTGGTGTGGCTGCTGCGTGCGTAGTTAGCCTTCTACTACATACGTAGCAAAATGTATTATGCTACGGCTCCGTATATTGCACTGCTAACAGATTGATTGGAACATGTTAATTAATTAAAAAAAAATTGCTCAATAATAATGTCTAAGAGTACCCACTCTTAGACATTATTATTGAGCAATTTTTTTTTAATTAATGAACATGTTCCAAGATAGATACCGTGAGCTAACTCTTACTTAGGTACTAGAAAATTTAAGATATTGACTTAATCGGTCAAGAAATTTTAATTTATTAGTTAAATTTTAAAGTAATTTCAAATGAATAGCATACCTTCATGCATTTCGTAATGTGTGTGATTGTACATCGGCTGGACGAAGTCGACCAGCGCGCAGACGGAGGCGCCGCCCGTGTGCAGCCCGGTCAGCAGCAGAATCAGGCCCGAGTGCCACATGTTCTCTGCGTTCAGGTACGGGTCGATGTGTCCAGATGCTGGCGAACAAATTTACTCGATGAGGGAGACGATTGCATGCTTGAACACTAATACTTCACCACAAACAAGTTGGGGCAATTCCAGAGAAATGACCCCACCGTGGGGAGGCGACACAAGATACGATTGTATGTACAGTCACGGACTCGTACAGCGTAACACTTTCGGTATATCTGTATGCAAAAAAGCCCTTGTTCTCTGGTAAAACCGTCTAATAGTGCGCACGTGACCATAGTGCACACAAGTGTTACGCTGTACAAGTCCGTGACCGTAAAACCTACATTCGGCTTTAGAAAACTGCATAATAAATCAATATATATAAAACTCTTCCGTTACTGACTGACTGACTGACAGACAACGCAAAGCCAAAACTACTGGGCGTAGCGGGCTGAAATTTTGCATGTAGGTTCCTTAGGGAGTGTAGGTGAGCACTAAGAAAGGATTTCCAAAAACTCCCGTGGGAACGGGAAAAAAACGTATTTTTGTGTTTACGAGCAATCTGCGCGAGTGAAACCGCGGGGCAGCCTCTAGTAAATAATAATAATGTACTCTGTATCTTACTTTGAGTGCAATAAAGTATTCTATCTATTCTATTCTATAATATTTATGTGGATGACAGTAAGATAAATTGGTTTCTTTTAATTTTTGGTAAGGCTGTAAAATGTTAAAGCTATCTACAAGGGTGAAGGTTTCGTAAGAAATGTTAAAAGTTAGATGATCGGACAGGAAGCGTTGGTGCGTGGGACAGAAAGCCAGAACAAACGACACTGCAAATATATCAATAACATAATGGTTCAAATGTATGTTCTTCTAACCATAATGATTGAGGCCCTTTCCATGAATAATTTCAGTGCCGGTGCTAGCAGAGTGCGTGTATATAGCAACCTCTAGAGCGTCAGCTATTCCCTGAAACATATGACATACCTAATGAAGAGCTCTCAGCTTTTTGGGCTTCTAAGAATTAAAATGCTAATAGTGCTTTATTTTTCTTTTTACAACTTACAGACAGTATATCCTTGGTAGAGATGTGCAGATTCTCGATGCTGATTTTTTGCATCTGGCCGAGGTGTATCCCCGACGTCACCACCACCACCAACGTCCAGAGCATCGGAATTATTACCAGGTACGGGTGCAAATTGTTCCATACCAACTGCAAATAAGTATATTAATAGCTTTGCAAATTCGCGATTGTTATCAATCAATCATCACATAGTATAAAGTAGCTTCCCGCGTCTGTCCCTGAATGCTTACATCTTAAAAATTTGGTTAGGCGGTAGGTACGAAGTGCGCCGGGTCGACCAGTTAAAGAATAAATTAAATATTGCATAACTGAAAGATTTCTTATTTCAAGAAACATAAGTTTCGAAGATCTGGTAAAAATATAGGTAGTGTTTTTCAGCTTCTACAAAAGTACTACAGCAAAACAAGGTTTTTGTCATATAGGTTCATAACACAAAAAGTAATTGGTATAAGAATTTTCAAAAAGGATTTACTCTTCTGTATGTTATTTTCTCAATAATCAACGAAAACCATATCAAGATCCACATGACACCAACACTGATCGTCAAAGAAACGTTGAATGTTCCAAGATTTAAACCACCTCCGTTCGGCCGGTATTGTACCACTTCCACACTGTTTAAAAAAAAATACAATAGGTAAGTTAGTTCTAAGAAATTATTGAATAAGAGTGGGTAAGTACTTACTAAAATTGGGATGTATCAAAATTTCATCACTCTTCTATGAAAAAAATACTGATACTCGGAAGACCGAATTAATACTGAAGACTAGCGCTATGCACTTAACCATAAAGATTTTAGAAATACCTTCTTAAGATTACATGAATTAAATCCTAAAATGCAAACTGAAACTTGACCGCCACAGCTGAAATCAAGGTTTCGTCGACAGGCGTGTACCAGAAAGTTTAACTAAGTATAGTTGTTATTTTAATATTTGCTCGGAAATATACTTAAGTTTAGTAATTTAACAAAAAAATATGCCTCTTATTAAGAAAGCAAAGTACATAGGTACTTAACCTACACTTTAGGAAAAAAACATACTAAAAGAAGTTATAAGCAGGGCTGTTAAACATTGGTGGGTAGTTCAGTTTAAACGTCTCCTTGCACGTTGGCACATTGAGCACTTGCGAGCGTGGGGTGTGGCGCCTAACAGTATGCCTGTTGAAATAAGTTTATTTCGATTAGTTAGTACGAAAATCTAATACGACCAAAAGTAAGTAAAAAATATTATGTATTTTATATAACAATAAGTCTAACTATTATTAATTTGTAAGTCTAACTGTTTTTTATGGGCGTTCCTCCAGGCTTTATGGTTAATTCCTAAAGTCGTATGAGGCGTTGTGGTGACATTGTTATATTCGATTCTAGTCAACAATGGAAACTGTTCATCCTGCAACAGAAGCACTTTCACTAGCACTTACCTTACACTTAGGCTGATATTCACAGTCGAGTCGGAGTTTTGAGTAGCACTCCAAAGAAACAAAATGTAACTTTTAATCGTTCTCCGCTCCAAATTGATATACACAGTCAAGTTCCGACTTCAAAACAGAGAAGCGTACGCTCGACGGAATATGAGACCGCTCCATCCAGGATTATCATTACTCGAGAACGAGTGGTCTGAGATGAAACTCGGGCCAGTAGCCTCCAAATAAAGAATGTGAATATTAGCCTTATCGGCCAGGTGACTCGGGCCGTCTCATGCTTCGCCGAGTGACAGGTCACGGAGATCAATACGATACTCGACTGTAAATATGAATTTCGAGCGGAGAGCGAGTTTACGGGCGATTTTGACAGTTCGGAGTGAAACTCAGTGCTGCAACTACGACTGTGAATGTCAGCCTTAGATTGTTAAAAACAAGTCTTACCTGACGACGACTGATAACATTTACTTCTTTCATGATCGGGTCGTAAGCATTTAGATCGAAGTCTCTGAAAATATCATGCAAATTTCAGTGAAAATACATACTCCTCCGTTTCCTTCGCAAGTACTTAATTACCAATAGGATGTATTGTTATAGTTAATAAGTAAATGAGGTAGTGGCATATTTTGTGATTTGCTTATTTAATAACGACGTAGTAGACAGACCTGCAGTAAGTATACGGCAGCTTCTTATCGGACAGAGAGTGCAGGACGTACACAGCAGCAATGGCGGCGGTGCAGCAGCAGCATATAGCTCGGACAATCGCGTTTATGCATATGGCCAGACCGATCCCTATGGACACATTTAATTTAAAGATAACTAGACTTGACCTATTGTTATGCTAGCATATGTTTTTGAATGCCACTTTCGTTCGAGCCTAAAATTATTTTTTTACTCACCATCCATCACGGGAATGATCCGGAAAGCACGACCAGGGCCGCTGATGCTCCACTGTCCGAGATACACCTCGAAGTGCCGCTGCGGGTTCGCAATAAGCACCACGCCCACCACCAACACCATCATGAATATAACTAAAACGTTAATCACGCTACAATGGTTTTGGTTCAAGTATACTATGTATGAGCGTAGATCCAATACATATAGTGTTAATAGAGTAAATTGAAGTGATGCGTCGAGAGATTGACCAGAATAGGAAAGAAAAAAATATTGATCAAGACATATTTTAACAGTCAAGGTAAGGTAAGTAATCTAAGTACAGAATCCTCCAGTAAGAGCCGATCCGGAAACCCGACAGTGCATTGTAAGAAAGGCTGCCAGCGCAAACGAAGCGCAGCGCAACTTCCGGCGGCCCACGAGCCGCCGCGCGCCGCTGCCGCGAGCGTTGTCCATGCCCGGGATGTGCGTGGTGGACCACACTACTGACCAGTCGCTCTCCTGAGAAAACACTATAACATTACATAGGTAATTCATAAAACCTATGATAAAACAAAAGGCAAACGGATGCGATACTAGCGGCACTTCGATAAATAATTAATATCTTCTAAACCATGGCCAAAATGGGATTGGGCCGGCCACGTAGCCCGTATAGACTCCAATCGTTGAGCAAGGAGGGCCACTGAGTGGGTCCCGAGACGACGTGGTCGCCCCAGGAAACGATCCCTTTTCCATTTCAGGATATCCTTCATTAATGCCACACTGTATTGTATAAACAAACTAACCTATATGCTTCATCTCTGAGGCTAAGCTCTGAGGCTTCACTAAAAATCCAGTTCTATTGTACCCTAATTAGGTCTACTCAGATTCATCATCATCGTCGTCCCAACTGATTGTCGTTCATTGCTGTAAATTTGCCTCCCCTACAGGTTGCCATAATTACCTTTCTTGCGCGACCCTAATCCAGTTTACTAACATCACTTTTTTTTATACAAACTGTTACACTTTACCGCACTTACCCGCAAAAACTTTGAAAACACCTACCATATTACTTTATAAGGAAACCTAATGTTCGCCATACATATTGTATCAAGGACTCCAGGACTAATAAACGCAATTATAATATCATATTTGATGTTTAAGTATTATGAGGAGGTGATTTTGAAAATTTTAAGATAGGGTACTAAATTACTTACCAAAATTTTAGCAAAAAAACCTGTTTTACCCTGAACTCAGGGGCAAAATATAAAAAAAATAAAACCATTTATGAGGTTTGTAATGTAAAGAGAATCTTCAGCGTAAATTTCAACTTTCTAATCGCAGCAGTTTAGAGTCCGATACAAACTGTTACATCCTGTATACGGCGGCTCAGTGATTTTATCCCCATATCCCGTCTATGTGTGACGTAGGCACCCAGAATCAGCACACCCACAAATTATTTCGCAATCAGCGCCCCCAAAAACCTAGAAAACGCCACCCATATCGATTTTTAATACAAATTTATTTCCGCCATCTTTGATTTTTAAAATCGATGTTTTTGTGTAATTAGCGACCTTTATAACCTAGAAACATGACCCATTTCAATTTTTAAGCAAAATAAGGAGCAGTTTCGGTTTTACATACAAACTTTAACACCCAGTATCATAGCTTACAGGACTAATTAACGCAGTTTTGATATCATATTTCATGTTGTTATATAAAAAGGACTTTATTTTGAAAATTTCAAGTCTATAGTGTAATTAGTTTTGATTTTAGCAAAAATCATATTTCACTCTGTATAAGAACTCAGGGGCAAGATATAAAAAAACTAAAAACATTTATGATGTTTGTAATTCAATGACAATGTACAGTGTAAATTTCAACTTTCTAAACCCAGCAGTTTAGGAGTTTCATACAAACTGTTACATCCTGTATACGGCGTCCCGGTTAAGTTATCCCAAAATCCCGTCTTAGTGGGTGCCTACGTCACGTAAGGAAGCTACTGTCCAAATTTCATCTTTCTATCTTCAGCGGTTTCGGCTGGGCGATGATGAGTGAGTGAGTGAGTGAGTGAGTGAGTAGATCAGTGGTATTTGGATTTTATATAAATAGAAGATTATTTAGAAATAATATTTATATGGCAAAACAACGTTTGCCGGGTCAGCTAGTATATAATAATTATTATTTATCGGAAGTGGCGCTAGTTTCTTAAGCTTAAACTAAGCAGCGGTAAATGGATAAATTAATCCCACAATCCAATTGAAGAATTATAATTTTAAAGCAGAAGGGATTAAAGCATATTTTGATTTCAATACTACCCACTGACTAAAGGAAGTACCTCTGCTTATGTTTGGAGTAGTACATAAGTAGTATGCATGTCCACTTACCGCATCTCTGTTATCCACTGTTAGTATAGTTTCCATAGATTGCACTGCTCGATTCATAGTGTTGTTTTTAAATAGTACCTACTTAATAAATTTACTTTCACAATAATTTAATTAAAGAGTTTTATATTTAGCACTGCATTATAAAATTATAAGAAAATTATGTTCAAATGTGGAGTGGTTAAGTTCTGGTGTGGTTATTGATTTCCGTCAGAGAGAAGGTAAATCACTACGATTTCTGTTTATTTTGATTTTGTCTTTTGTCCTAAACAAACCAGAAAGAAGGTAAATTACATACATCGACATAGTAGAACGCTACGCATCGCCACTTAATCTCTGGTAAATGAAATGCAAAAACAAACAATGCTAACCATCTGCGAATATATAATTATGTAAATCGATAGTATAGTAGATAGTAGCAGTAGCTGCACAGCGCACAGCCCAGTATAATAAACTGAGATAAGGAATGCGAGAGAGCGCTATACCATGTCTCTGATAATAAATAGTACGGTGGCGGTCTAGGTCGCCGTAACACTTCCGGTTTTTCTGTATTGGAAAATAACTCCTGTTCTTTGACAATACAGTCTAGAACTGACGTAACAATAGACAAATCTGTTACAGCCTTCTAGACGGCCACTGTACTATACATAGAAGAAGAGAGTTTTCTCGGCGTAGTGTACGTAGTAGTGTAGCGATGTGTTGGGAGGCCTATGTCCGGCAGTGGACGTATTTCGGCTAATATAACGAAAAGTTCATTGCTCTGACAGACGCCTTGCGGCGGTTAAATTCCTGTAATACGTAACGTATAGTATAGGTAGGTACTTACTTCATCTCTACTCCCCCACCACGGTACCAGAGAGAAGGTAAATCACTACGGTACATATAATAAAGCTCCAGCCTATAGCGTGAGGCACTGAGTACCGTCACCAAATGTTCTGAGAGCCGGAGCAAGTGTTTTAGTATTTTAATACCGACCCTTTATTACAAAATGACTAAGTTCAAGTAAAATAATAAACCTTGTTTAATGCACATTTATAAATTTTATTTTAAAGTGATATTGCTTTTCTTAACGGCCGTGTACTAAAATAAGAATTCTTATAATCAATACATAGTATAAAATAAAGTCGCTTCCCGAGTCTGTCCCTATGTATGCTTAAGGTGGTAACTCTCGCTATGGCGCGAAATTCAAATTTTTTCGTGTTTTTTATTTATTCTGGCGAAAGTATACATATTTTTAAAAGTTTAAATGAATTCGCGTATGTAAAAAACCATTTCCCACATTGTAATACAACGTTTTTAGAAGACAGACCTACTGATTTTGTGCCTAAGGACATAAAGGCCAAAAATCAAGTTAGGTCCTTAGACACAAAATTAGTAGGTCTGTCTTCGAAAAACGTTGTATTACAATGTGGGAAATGGTTTTTTACATACGCGAATTCATTAAAACTTTATTAAAAATGAATACTTTCGCCAGAATAATTAAAAAACGCGAAAAAATTTGAATTTTGCGCCATACCGTGACTTACCGCCTTAAATCTTTAAAATTATGCAACGGGTTTTTTGTGCGGTTTTTTTTTTAATAGATAAGAGTGATTCAACAGTAAGGTTTATAAGTATAATACATGTACAAGATAGTAATAGGTTAGGCGGTACGAAGTTCGCCGGGTCGACTAGTTTTAAATAAATCCTATGACCCAACTATTATCCGTGGTCACCATTGCATTTTGTTGCGAGTGACACGGCGAGGGGCGAAAGTGTGTAAGTCTTAAATATTTGGGTCATAGAAATACATTTTATGAATTATAAATATGCTTAAAAATATATATATTTTAAAAGCTAAGTAGTTTAAAATAAATGTCCTAAAAATTATCCTATGTCATCCAGCTTACTCTTAGCTCAGCTATAAACATTATGTACAACAACCTTTTGTTTATAGGTAAACAAAAGTTCAAAAAACCAGTAAAGTGGAGATAAAGAGAGTTCATTTAAAAAGCGGTCACGTGGCGGCGACCCTATCAGTATGAGTACTAGGGCGGCTGCGGCGCGGCGGGCGGCGCGGCGTCGGGCGGCAAGGCGAAGTTGGTGAGCAGGTCGCGCACGGCCGGCCACAGCGTGCACTCCGCGTGGCTCTGGTTGAACTCGCCGAACCTGCCGACACCACCATCACTTGTCACACGGAGGTCACGCACGCATAGCACTGGCGGGAACATCAAAACTATCTACTCCCGCCTGCACGACCGCACGTAGGACGGGCTGCTGTTATTTTACCCTTCAAACAAGATAATCTATGTACAGTGGTGGACTCTGACGGCGAAAAACTTTCGGTTTTTCTGTATTGCAAAATAGCTCGGCGGACGAGACCATAGACAAAATTTGTTACGCCGTCCTGGTCCGCCACTGTACCTTCTGTCCAAGACTATACTATTTGACATCTATAAAAAAAAACACGAGACCCGAAAATTAAATATTCTGTAAATGAACAAAATTTAAATTAAGGGCCTTTACGAGTTGGATTCGTTCCATCGCACGCCTCTCAAAGGGCTCCATCCCGTAATAGCGAAGAGTATGAGAAACATAATAATAATAACGCATAACACACAGAGCCCCTTACTAGGAAGAACCTGTATCTAGGGTGTCCGAAACATATACTACAGAAACGAACATTACCGGAAACAAACATCGATATTCATCATAACATTGTTCGCCCCGCCGGGAATCGAACCCAGGTGCACACGCTTCTCAGTCCACATCACTGTCAACTGAGCTACGGAGCAGTCATTTACACATTTATTACACGCGACTGTACCTTAAGCTTATCGATCGGTAGTATTGCTTTTTCTAGTTTTTGTATAGTATTAAATCAGTATCGAAAATAAATACATACCTTTTCAAATGAAGATTGACAGCGAGCAGGTGCGGCTGCGTGTCGCGCTTCTCCGCGAGCTGCGTCACGTTGGACTGCATGTCGTACACCAGCGGCAGCACCAGCTGCGTTTCCATTCGCGTCAGGCAGATCTGAGGACATCATTTTACAGTTGATAACCGTCATTCTACTACTACTCTACTCTACTGATGTAGAGGATGCGCTAGAAAATTTCTACACCCAAGTTAATAAATTAATAAGTGATAGCACTCCTATTAAAAAGCGTCATGCATCAAACTCAGAGTATAGATACCCAGTATGGTTTAATGCCGATATTATCAATATATATAAAACTCTTTCGTTACTGACTGACTGACTGACTGACTGACACACAACGCAGAGCCGAAACTACTGGGCGTAGAAAGCTGAAAATTGGCACATAAGTTCCTTAAGGCGTGTAGGTGAGCACTAAGAAGAGATTTCCCGAAATTCTCACGGGAACGGGAAAATACGGGATTTTTGTGTTTATGAGAAATCTGCGCGGGAAAAACCGCGGGGCAGCCTCTAGTACGGGACATAAAACAAAAAGCCTTGCTTCATAAAAACTTTAAAAAATCAAATTCCAAACACGATTATCAATTGTTCTCTTATCATCGCAATTGCATTAAGGGAAAAATTGCCAATGCCTATGAGGATTACCAAAACCGTGTTCAGGAAAATCTAAAGATTGATCCAAAGTCTTTTTGGACCTTGATAAAAGCAAAACGTTCCCAGGTTAACTAACCGCATTTATGTAGAGACGGCAGAGAGGTGCCAGAAGCAGAGTGTGCTCAGGCGTTTGCCGACTACTTTTACTCTGTATATAATCCTACAAGGCCAAAACTAAACGCCGAGCTTGCAGCAACCGCCCGAAGTACCGCTGCGGACGGCGGTGGCGGAGCGAGGGTGCACGTGCCCCATCTCGAGGAGCAGCAAGTGCTGGACGCGTTACGCCGTCTTTCCGCAAAGCAATCGGTCGGCCCCGATGGCATACCGCCGTTCCTTGTCAAAGACTGCAGAAGCGAGTTAACTGCTCCGTTGGTTTATATTTTTAACATGTGCCTCAAAACAGGTTATTATCCCGAAAGATGGAAAATATCTAGGGTAACACTACCTAACTAACCTAACCTAAAGGTAAGGCAGGCTCAAACGTCGACGAGTATAGACCGGTGGCGGTACCATCAAATTTTGCCAAAGTCTTTGAATCAGCTCTACAATCTACCATGATGAGACAAATTAGCCCTCTTCTCTCTGACTCACAGCACGGCTTTTGTTTGGGGCGAAATACGTCCACCAATCTTCTCGGTTTCATGTCATACGTGACCCCTTTCATAGATTCGGGTGGACAGGTTGACGTAGCTTACTTTGACTATAAGAAAGCTTTCGATTTGGTTGACAACGACGTTCTACTAATCAAGTTAGCGGCCGTCGGTTGCACTCCACAAATGTTAAACTTTTTCGCAAGCTATTTAAAAGATAGGAGCCAAGTAGTCGAATTTAACGGACAGACATCCCGGCCATATTTTACGTCCTCGGGGGTGGGGCAGGGAAGTAATATTGGACCCTTGGCGTTTTTGATTTTAATAAATGACCTGCCTATGGTAGTTAAAAACTCTGTTTGTTTGCTTTTCGCGGATGACCTAAAGTTACTACAAGTTGTGGCAAACACGGGGGACTGCGAACTCTTACAACAAGACATCAACAGCGTCGTGGAGTGGAGTCGTTTAAATAAATTGTATTTCAATGTGTCGAAGTGTGAGCTGATGAGTTACGGCCAAACAAGAGATCCAATAAAACACGATTATAGCGTAGATGCAGAGCCGCTAGCGAGAGTAACATCGGTGCGCGATCTTGGGGTGCGTTTTCAGAGCGATTTATCTTTCCGTGACCACATTGTAGACATATGTAAACAATCCTTCAGAAGGCTAGGCTTTATCTTACGTACATGTAACAGGTTTCCGAATATTCACGCAATTAAAGCTCTCTATAATGCTTTAGTCCGGAGTAAACTGCAGAGCTGTGCTATAATTTGGAGCCCACACGAAGCCAAATATAGCACTATGTTAGAGCGTCTACAAAATAAATTTACCAGATTCCTTTATCTGAAGCTTTACGGTGTCTATCCATATTTCCCTTTAATGTATCCGACCCTATTCGTGCTTGGCATGGTCGGATACACCCAACTCGCAGTCAGGAGAAACCTTACTCTTGCCACTTATCTGACTAAAGTACTTAGAGGCTTGGAATACAATCCGACTATTCTAGGAAAATTTCTGTTAGTCGTTCCCAAAGATTTTCTTCGTCGGCGTAAGAATAGGATGTTCGCAGTACCAAGAGCGCGGACGGCTCTATTGCTCAATGCACCTCTAGTAAGAGGCATTCGTCTCTTAAATGCAATATCAGAGGAGGTTGATATCTTTATTTGCTCAAAGAGCGAACTAAGTAGAGTAGCACTAAATGTTATATGCTACCCAAAAAACAAGAGCCAATCATTTTTATAATTTGTACATACTGCCGTCGTAATGGTAAACGCAGTAATCGCCATTACTGCGGTTTAAGTTTTATTGCATAGATGGCACCTATAGGCGGTTATCTACCTATAAAAAAAATATGATCACCTGAAAAGTACTAAAATACTGAAATACAATAAGCAAAAATGCAGTACTTACACGCAAAGTTGTTACATTCCTAGCGTTAAATGCAGTATTCGACAAAAACTAGCTTGAAACGCAGTAATTACACACTTTTACTAAGAAAATAATGCTCTTATTTTGGTATATAAGTACGAAAAACTTGTTTTAATCACTATAACAGATGGTTTAAAATTGTAAAGGAACTATATCAGAATATAATCTTCAATTTTTTTTTTCAATTTTTATACCACAAGCTGATTTATATGGGAAAAAGTTAAAATATAAGGTAAAAAAAAAATTGCTATGTGAAGATACTCAAGCATTGCAATAAGCGGCTTTTCTACAAAAAAATATATTTTAGGACAAGCTGTTATAATAATTAAGTGCAAGGTAAAAATTTTAGAACTAAAGTTCCATACTTCACATGCAGTATTTGAGAGACGCGCGACGTCTTTCCTAGGAAAGAATGCAGTAATAAGCGCAAGTGCTGCATTTTGGCGTAGGAATACTATCAAAAATGTTCGGTTTTGCTAGGTTGGAATGCAGTTACCAACATTTATTTAATATTCCTTATATATATTTAATTTTAAAGTATGACATTTTGTCTACTGATTTTTTTAAAGAATTTAACATACTTTATAAATACACAATTCTTAACAATATCAGCTTCAAAATTACAAAAAACTGTTTTTGACGCTTTTCTCAAAATCGCCTTTTTGCAAGTACTGCATTTACCGTTACGACGGCAGCATAGCTATCATTATTTTTAATTTAAGTACTTAAACATTTATTACACTTTTTATTATTTTTTACGATCAATTATCTTTCTTTTTATTATTTATTCTTGTTTTTGTTGTTATTGTGTAAATTAAGGACTGTATATTTGTAAATATTTAATTTTAAGTTATTTAGTAGTGCATAATGTCTCCTTGGGAAACTGTAATGGCATTATGTTTATACATATAAATAATTAAATACTATCAACACTAGCCGCACAGAAAGAAATAAATCTATGAAAAAAATATTCTGCATTTCTTCAGTTGTAATTATACATCTATTGCACCCTACAAAAAGTAACCTACAAAATTATTCTTCATTTCTTCAGCTTTAGTTCTACATCTGTTGCCAACTTGTTAACCAACTAACCAACAACTTACAAAAAATAATATCTTGTTCTTGGCAAGCAGCACGGCGGGTTGTCCGGCGGGCACGATCTGTGGCGCGGCGGGCGGGATGCGCAGCGCCCACTGCAGCTGCCACAGCGCGCTGGGCGGCGGCGCCAGGTCGGCGCGCATCAGCGCCACCAGCGAGGGCAGCGCCGCGCCCACCGCGCCCCACACGCGGCCCCAGCCCTGCAGCGCCGTCGCGCGGTACGGTGAGATAGCGACGCGCTGCTCGAAGAACTTCTCCATCACCTGGTAACATCAAAGAAAACCACTATTATTGTTTATTTTCATATATTGCGTACCAGGTGTCCTTGTGGTCGGGCAGCGGCGCCAGCTGCAGGCAGCGCTGCTAGCACGTACCTGCAGGTCGTCGGCGGTCCAGGTGTCCTTGTGGTCGGGCAGCGGCGCGAGCTACAGGCAGCGCTGCTAGCACGTACCTGCAGGTCGTCGGCGGTCCAGGTGTCCTTGTGGTCGGGCAGCGGCGTGAGCTGCAGGCAGGGCTGCTAGCACGTACCTGCAGGTCGTCGGCGGTCCAGGTGTCCTTGTGGTCGGGCAGCGGCGTGAGCTACAGGCAGGGCTGCTAGCACGTACCTGCAGGTCGTCGGCGGTCCAGGTGTCCTTGTGGTCGGGCAGCGGCGCGAGCTGCAGGCAGCGCTGCTAGCACGTACCGACAGGTCGTCGGCGGTCCAGGTGTCCTTGTGGTCGGGCAGCGGCGCGAGCTGCAGGCAGCGCTGCTAGCACGTACCTACAGGTCGTCGGCGGTCCAGGTGTCCTTGTGGTCGGGCAGCGGCGTGAGCTGCAGGCAGGGCTGCTAGCACGTACCTGCAGGTCGTCGGCGGTCCAGGTGTCCTTGTGGTCGGGCAGCGGCGTGAGCTGCAGGCAGGGCTGCTGCTAGCACGTACCTGCAGGTCGTCGGCGGTCCAGGTGTCCTTGTGGTCGGGCAGCGGCGTGAGCTGCAGGCAGGGCTGCTAGCACGTACCTGCAGGTCGTCGGCGGTCCAGGTGTCCTTGTGGTCGGGCAGCGGCGCGAGCTGCAGGCAGCGCTGCTAGCACGTACCTACAGGTCGTCGGCGGTCCAGGTGTCCTTGTGGTCGGGCAGCGGCGTGAGCTGCAGGCAGGGCTGCTAGCACGTACCTGCAGGTCGTCGGCGGTCCAGGTGTCCTTGTGGTCGGGCAGCGGCGTGAGCTGCAGGCAGGGCTGCTAGCACGTACCTGCAGGTCGTCGGCGGTCCAGGTGTCCTTGTGGTCGGGCAGCGGCGTGAGCTGCAGGCAGGGCTGCTAGCACGTACCTGCAGGTCGTCGGCGGTCCAGGTGTCCTTGTGGTCGGGCAGCGGCGTGAGCTGCAGGCAGGGCTGCTAGCACGTACCTGCAGGTCGTCGGCGGTCCAGGTGTCCTTGTGGTCGGGCAGCGGCGTGAGCTGCAGGCAGGGCTGCTAGCACGTACCTGCAGGTCGTCGGCGGTCCAGGTGTCCTTGTGGTCGGGCAGCGGCGTGAGCTGCAGGCAGGGCTGCTAGCACGTACCTGCAGGTCGTCGGCGGTCCAGGTGTCCTTGTGGTCGGGCAGCGGCGTGAGCTGCAGGCAGGGCTGCTAGCACGTACCTGCAGGTCGTCGGCGGTCCAGGTGTCCTTGTGGTCGGGCAGCGGCGTGAGCTGCAGGCAGGGCTGCTAGCACGTACCTGCAGGTCGTCGGCGGTCCAGGTGTCCTTGTGGTCGGGCAGCGGCGTGAGCTGCAGGCAGGGCTGCTAGCACGTACCTGCAGGTCGTCGGCGGTCCAGGTGTCCTTGTGGTCGGGCAGCGGCGTGAGCTGCAGGCAGGGCTGCTAGCACGTACCTGCAGGTCGTCGGCGGTCCAGGTGTCCTTGTGGTCGGGCAGCGGCGTGAGCTGCAGGCAGGGCTGCTAGCACGTACCTGCAGGTCGTCGGCGGTCCAGGTGTCCTTGTGGTCGGGCAGCGGCGTGAGCTGCAGGCAGGGCTGCTAGCACGTACCTGCAGGTCGTCGGCGGTCCAGGTGTCCTTGTGGTCGGGCAGCGGCGTGAGCTGCAGGCAGGGCTGCTAGCACGTACCTGCAGGTCGTCGGCGGTCCAGGTGTCCTTGTGGTCGGGCAGCGGCGTGAGCTGCAGGTGCAGCGACTGCATGTGCTGCGGGTGCAGCGCCACGCGCGCCAGCAGCCCGGCGCCCTCGCACCGGAACGTCAGGCTGAGCGCCTCCGCCGACACGCCCGTCAGCTGGTAACGTGCACCAATTTATACATAGATATAGATACGACGAAAAACTCAAGAGGGGTGTTATAATTGAGGATCAAGACAAGATAATTCTTGTTTTTGTCGCTTAATAAATTTAATTCTATAAGTACTAGTCGACCCGGCGAACTTCGTACCGCCTAACCTACATAGATTCTGTATACTATATTGTACGTGCATGTATTATATTATTTACTAGTCGACCCGGCGAACTTCGTAACGCTTAACCTATTACTATTTTGTACATCTATACCAATATTATAAAGAGGAAAGATTTGTTTGTTTGTTTGTTTGTAACGAATAGGCTCCGAAAATACTGAACCGATTTGAAAAATTCTTTCACTGGTAGGAAGCTACATTAACCCCGAGTGTCATAGGCTATATTAGATTTTCAAAAAAATTAGGGAACCTTACCTAAACTCAAATAATGTAACCGAAGGTGCAATATTTTATCCGTTGTTTACATATTTTGACAGGTGGTTTGTTGTTGTTGTTTGTTTTTTATTCGGCTATTCTGGGCGGGCAAAAGAACATAGTCTATAGAGCCAAGTATTTTGTAGTATCTTATATTCTATGGCGTAACGAAGTAAGCCGGGAAAGCTCGTGTATTATACTTATAAACCTTCCTCTTGAATCACTCTATCTATAAAAAGAAACCGCATCAAAATCCGTTACGTATTTTTTAAGATTTAAGCATACATAGGGACAGACGCGGGAAGCGACTTCATTTTATACTATGTATTGATTAACGTTCCTCTTGAATCACTATATCTATTTTTTTTAAAACGCATTAAAATCTGTTGCATAATTTTAAAGATTTAAGCATACATACATGGGAACAGGCGCGGGAAGCGACTTTATTTTATACTATTTATTGATAACTTACATATTCTTCTTGCTGCACAAATCTCTGCAGCGTCCTCTTCATATAGACGCACGCTAAGAATCTTTGTAAAGGAGCTAGGGGCGGTCCGGGCGGCGCGCCGGGCGGCGGCTCGCTCGGCGTACACAACACTTCTAGCGCCGACACCGGCAGCGGGCAGGCCGTGGCGCCCGCCCACGCGCGCCCGCCGACCAGCACGCGGCCGTTGCTGCCCGTCGACGATGTGGCTTGCGGACCTACTCAAATATTACACACTCACTGTTTAATATTCAATTCTATTCATTATTATTACTCAATACTCAATACTTTATTGTTTCCACAAAGCACCATATTATACAAGTCTTACACTAGACGAATCTTAGCCACTAGGGTTAAATTTTTGCTAGGATACATTGTGGACCCTGATGGGCGCTACAATTTTTGTGTTTTAGAAACACTATAATTTTTACATAGGTAATGGAAATTTAAGTTAACCATTTGTCTTATTTAAAAAAAAAAAGGATGAATGAATACAATATTGATATTAAGATTAAGTAACTAGTTATAGAAAATTTTTATATTGTAGTTTGCTTATGGATAAGGAGGTGGCGAGCAAATTTTCGAAATAATAAGCACGCTTTGCAGACGCTATTAATAGCGATAATAATACCCTAACAAACATCAAGGACCGCGTCTGCCACCATGGTAGCCCTGCGTTTTCAATTGACAAGGTTTCAAAAATGTAAAAAATAAAACTCTACTAAATCATTTGCACGTGTCTGCCTCTGAGACTGATGATGGCAGCCATCCTGTTAACACGTAAAATCGAAGAGGCAGACAGGGCTCTGACTTTTGTAGTTATTAATTTTTAAATTTATTTTTATGATTTAAAAAAAAAAATTGCACGCTTGGCAGACGTGTATAGTTTGAATAAAAACAATGAAAAGGACCTTGGAAAAATAGTAGTCTGCCAACATGGTGGCCCTTTTTTAAATTGACAACGTTTTAAAAATATAAATATAAGAAAAACTATACTAAATCATTTGCACATTGTCTGCCTCTGGAGCTAATGATTATAAAGTCATCCTGTAAACGTTTGACGGAATTAAAACTATAAGGAATCCTATTTATCCGATAAAATACCCGCATTGCTTTGATTCCGTGAATTTCAAACAGTTGTACAACCTAAAAATCAGATAGCAAAGTGTCTGCCAAATGGTTTTTTTTATCCAGGGAGTCCAAATGAATCGAATGATCACAATTAGAATCGAGAGCAAATGATTTAGTAGAGTTTATGTTTTACATTTTTACACCTCCGTCCCATGAAAACGCAGAGCTCTAAGTGTCTGCCTCTTCGATTTTCTTTGTTTTTAAGATGATTGCAATCATGAACCCCAAAGGCAGACACGTGCTAATGATTTAGCATAGTTTTTTTTTTACATTTTTACAACTCCGTCCCATGAAAACGCAGAACCCTAATTGTCTGCCTTTTCGATTTTCTTTAGTTTCAAGATGATTGTAACCATGAACCCCAAAGGCAGACACGTGCAAATGATTTTGCATAGTTTTTTTTTTGACAAGTTTAATCCGCTGTAACGCGAAAACGCAGCGACATAGGACAAAATTTTACTGAACCAAATCAATTCGTACTGACCTAAACTACAACCCACCGCGATATGGATTCCATGCAAGTACTTTACCGAAATGCTACCCACCAGTCTATCTATTAGTATTAATATTGCACTTTATTATAATAAATTTAATATTAATTAAGGCATAAGTCTATAGCTTAATGAATTTAACAATATTGCACCTTAAATGATTTTTTTTTAAGGGCGCTTTATGTAGCAACATAAAACCATTTTAAACATTTAGTGTAGGTAACTTAAAAAGTATTCTGTTACATCATAGTAACACTTATTTACTAATAGTATTTTTAGAAGCTTTATGAATTTGTTATAATTTGTTTCATGTTTTATTAGTAGCGGTAGTTTATTAAAAAAAAATTGACATCTAGATGAATGCATGATTAGGTTTGATGGTGGAAAAGCAATTTTATTGCGGGGCCTTAGAGAATAATTAGACTTTGTAGTTAAGTTACGAAAGTTATATAGGTATATAACTTTCTGGATGTAATTTTACAAGTTTGCAAAGTTCTAAGATGTAAATACATGGCAATGTTATATGTTATGTTTACTAAAATATGGTTTACAGCTATCTGTTGGTTCAATATTAACTAGAATTCTAACAAGTTTTTTTTGTAATATCAATAATGAAGATACATCAGTGCTGTTTCCCCACAATATAACCCCATAACTAAGCCACGCATGAGCATACGCATAGTAGGTAGCTGTTTGAAAATTTGTTGTCTTTTTAATTTCATTTAGAGCATATGTAAATCTTGCTATTTTAGATCTAATTTTCTGGATGTGTGGTTTCCAGGTTTATCTATAGTTCTATATTAAAACCAAGCAATGAAAACTCGTTTACTAAAATCTACACAGTGTTTAATATTCAATTCAATTCATATTATTCAAAAACGTACATAACGACGATTAACTTTAAAGATTGCAATTTATTGGATACTAATCGACCCAGTGAACGTCGTACCGCCTCTAACCCTATTACTGTGTTGTGCATGTGTTATTCATAAAACTTCCTCTGGAATAACTCTATCTATTAAAAAAAACCGCATCAAAATCATAATAGTTTCAAACATTTAACCATATATAGCGACAGACAGCAAAAGGGACTTTGTTTTATTTTATGTATTGATTTAAAATTATAACAATACCTTTGTGTTCTAAATGTCTCGGCGACGGATGGTGTCCGGGCGAGGGGCGCGGCAGGCTCGGCGACGCGGGCCACGCGGTGAACGGAGACGTCGGCGGGGGGTGCGGGGAAGCTGCCGGGGCGCCGAGCGGGGACGGGGCCATGGGCGAGGCGGGGGACGCCCCCACCCCCGCCGCGCCAGGTGTGGGGACTGGAGCACTGCCAGGTGGGGACGTCAGACTGAAGGAGCCTCCAGCGATCTGTTAATTTGAACGAATATTATAATAATAATAATAACACAACACTCAGAGCCCCCTAACTAGCAAGAACCTGTATCTAGGGTGCCCGAAACACACACAGAGACAAACATCACACCCAGACCGGAAACAAACATCGATATTCATCTTATCAATATTCGCCCCGCCCGGGAATCGAACCCAGGTGCACACGCTTCTCAGTCCACATCACTGCCAACTGAGCTACGGAGCAGTCTTAATTAGTGCAATTAATTTATTGATTATCCCAACAAAATATAATAATATTAGTTACCGCATGTTGCGCGGGCGAGGCCGGGTGCGGCGTGACGGGCGCCGAGTGCGGCGTGTGCGGCTGCGGCGGGGTCATCGGCGCCGGGAACCTCAGCCCACCTGGACAACGAAACAAATATTTGTATTAGAATGTTGAAGTAGACAATCCGCTGAACACGTCACAGAATACTCACCAGGAGGCATCGGGGAAACGGGTGACGGCGGATTATCGTCCTCGGCCAACAATCTAGAGCTCATACTTTCATCGACGTATCTTGACAAGAACGCCTGCAAAATCAAAATTTTATTAACATCATAAATTACAACAATGGGAATGGATTCTGAATTGGTACTTGGTCGTATGAACATTGTACGAGCAAAATATCTATTGCATAAGCGGTTTTTACCTTCAGTCCCTGAGCTGGAGCAAACTCATCGACGACGGAACTGCGGTCGAACTTCGAGTACGAGCCGTCGCGGATGGTGACCACGCCGCCGCCGCGGATGCACACTTCCAGCGAATATGCGCCCGCGTATATCACACGAATCTAAAATAATATACATTACGAAAAATATATCGTGTAGAACCTCATACTTATCTAAGATTCACAGTCAACATTCTCTACAACTTGAATCGTTTTAGATAATGTTGACTGTGACACTCAAACATAACCCAACTCCAGCCCAAGGTGTAATTGTAGTCAAAATCTTGATATGTAGACCTAAATTGTACGCGGCGACTGCTACTACTGGTGCAATATTATGTGACTTCCGCAAGCCGCAAGCAAATCTCGGCTCGATGCCCTTTGCGGCCGTCGCATGTCCCTGGTCACTATGGTCTTTAAGACTCATGATATCACGCCTACAGCTTGCTTGTGTCCAGTCTCATAGACGTGCCGCAGGTTTAAGGCCATATCTCACCTCCGTTCTTCAAATATCAATAAGCCCATGTTCGTGCTAAGGATGTCACGATACAATATAAAAGTTCTCTTTACCTTCCGCCACGAGTGCGCGAGCAGCGTGAAGGTGGGCGTGGGCATCTGCGTGCGCCCGTGGTGCAGGCCGAGCTGCGGCAGCGCGGGCAGCCGGCTCAGCGCCAGCAGCGGCGCGTACGTCTGATAGCTATGCTAGTCTCACCTTGCGCCACGAGTGCGCGAGCAGCGTGAAGGTGGGCGTGGGCATCTGCGTGCGCACGTGGTGCAGGCCGAGCTGCGGCAGCGCGGGCAGCCGGCTCAGCGCCAGCAGCGGCGCGTACGTCTCGCGCAGCACTACGCCGAACGACATCAAGTCCTTGTGCCTGGGGTTTGAGGGACGAATTACAATCAGCTTTCTGTATTTGAATTTATGCTATTAAAAATGTGGTTCCTATGCGGGAAGTCACGCACGAAAATGCAGTCGCACTATTAACATAATGTAGTAAGTAATCATACAATCATACCGGTACTTATCCGCCAGAACGATTAAATAGGGAAAAATATTTTTTATAATTTTATATTTGATGGCCCGGGTGAGGACAATAAAAACCTGACAAAGGAAGCAAGTGCATATCAATAGTAGAGGTGAGATAACTGTTATTTTTCAATCGCATGCGATCGCTGTTATGCTATTTTCAAACAACTGCGATTTTAAACTGCGATCGCATTTTCGTTGTCGGATCGCATATCATGCAACGGCAACGAAAATGCGATCGGCAACGAGAATGCGATCGGCAACGAGAATGCGATCGGCAACGAGAATGCGATCGGCAACGAAAATGCGATTGACAACGAAAACGCAGGATGTAACTAGACATGCAAGTTTGCTCTAATATCAATGTTAATATGGATATTTTTATCGAAGTGCAGCAATTATCGATATTTCAAAAACTTATACAAATTTTTTTCAGCAAAATGTATTTTTAGTACATTTTCATATTAATTCGATGAGTGAGATCGCAATGCTTCAATGCGTTTCGTTGCTTTGCTAATGACAAGCTGTCACATGCGATCGCGTTTTCGTTGCTGACGGCAACGAGAATGAGATCGTTGCCGACGGAAACGAGAACGCGATCGTTGCCGGGCAACGAGAACGCGATCGTTGCCGGGCAACGAGAACGCGATCGTTGCCGACGGCAACGAAAACGCGATCGCATTTTACATTCGTTGTGAATAGCAATGCGATTCGTTGCCATGAAATAACGAGTGTTTTTAAATGCGATTGTAAATAACGACCACCTCTAATCAATAGTATTGCAAATTCTAAGATTTGTAAGTTATCAGTGCGTTATCGTCACACCAAGTACAGATTATTAATTTTGTTTTAAATAAAAAAAAAGCCATCATAATCATCAGCGAATAAAAATATTCCATTTGACTAGTCGATTAGAGGTCAACATATCATATGACAAGTCAAGCCAGTAAAGTTTGACCTATAATATAAGACAAGTCAGTCCGAGGCGGGTGGTAAGTAGGACAGATATAGGTGAGAAGAGTAAGAGGCGATACCAGTTGAGATGCCGGTCGAGGTGGTGGTGCGTGGCGTGGTGCGCGTTGGCGGCGGGCTGGTGCGCGGGCGTGGCCACGGTGTAGCGGCGCGCGGCCGCGCTCCACTGCAGCACGCCGGTGGCGCGCTGCCCCGCGCCCAGCCCGATCACCAGTGTGCGGTACGTGTACGACCGGATGCACAGACCCGCCCAAAGGGTCTCGCGCTCTGAACAAACAATCGTTATCGTTACAGACTTTTAATTTTTCATAAGTACCAGTTGCAGGCGACTTTGTATCCTTTATTTTTAAACATAAATGAATATGATGCTAGTTTAGTTTTACTAGGTACTTTATCATTTTTCGTCATCCAAAAATATTTTTATTTAAAAAAAGAGAAAACAGAAGCTTTTAATAGTTGTACGATTGTTATTGTTTTGATTATCCAAGTTAAAGTAAGCAAACCTTGCCGCGGCCGCAGCATGAAGTCATGCAGCAGCGTGTGTAGGTGCACTATGGCGGCCCAGTCTGCCAGGAAAGCATCCGCCGTCCGACCTGCGTCCGTGCCCAAATCGTATTGCAGGTAAACACACCGTCTTTCGCCTGTTCACAAATTATTAAAGTTTATTCTAAAATTTACAACTGCAAAAGTAATAAAAATATATCAATAGGTTTAAACTTACAGTACCTAAGAGTAAAACAGTAATCCATAGGTATATATTGCCAGTGTAAAATGGCTCTGGCTCAGCTTATGAGTAAAGATAATAATTAACAGTTTGCAGTAACTATGACAGCACACCTAGCTTTGCACTTAATAAGAATAAGAGCACTCTTTTACGTATAAGTATTTACCTTGCTCCTTAGGGTTCATAGTCCTCACAGGCGAGCCGTGGAAGACGATCTCGGCGGTCCAGACGCGCGCCTGGTTCTTGGTGGTGAGCCGCAGCGTGGCGGCCAGCAGGCGCGCGCGCAGGGCGTCGGCGGCGCGCGCGCAGGCGCCGTCGGGCGTGGGCAGCGCCACGATGCGCATGGCCAGCGCCGAGCCGCTCCACTCCGGCTGCACGCCGCCGTGCGTCACGCCGCGGTTTGCGAGCTGAGCACCGACAACAATTCATCACTTAGCTCGCAAGGGACATTAAAAAACTGCCAATCGCTTCAAAGTGTTAATGATTAGATTACTCTAATTGATTTTCAATAAGTGATATGTTGTATCCTATCTTGAATAAATCCTTTTTGACTTTTGACTCTGGTATCCCCCACAGATTGCCACAAAGACAAACTTTGTGGAGGGAGTTTGCCGTAATCGCCAAGTTAGACGGGCTAGCGATCATTTCAACGGAGGACGCTGATGCCTATATTTCGGCTGTTCCCTTAGAATTTAAAAACATCGATTAGAGGAGATAGGGTTGTT
This sequence comes from Euspilapteryx auroguttella, assembly GCA_951802225.1. Classification (NCBI taxonomy): domain Eukaryota; kingdom Metazoa; phylum Arthropoda; class Insecta; order Lepidoptera; family Gracillariidae; genus Euspilapteryx; species Euspilapteryx auroguttella. The sequence goes on along the minus strand of OX637643.1, from coordinate 9,837,671 downwards.
GGTATCAATGCCGCCTCCACACGGCCAATGCCGTTATGCTGTAAAAATTGGTGGGCACCATGAACTACGTCGCCTCTAGCAGTATAGGATACTTTACCAAATACGGTATAAATATTAATTAGATTAGTCTTATTGACTTTCAATAAGCGATATCTTGTATCATATATTGAACTAGAGGCTGCCCCGCGGTTTTTCCCGCGCAGATTTTTCATAAACACAAAATTCCCGTTTTTTTCTGTTCCCGTGGGAATTTCGGGAAATCCCTTCTTAGTGCTCACCTACACTCCCCAAGGAACCCACGTGCCAATTTTCAGCTTTCTACGCCCAGTAGTTTAGGCTCTGCGTTGTCTGTCAGTCAGTCAGTCAGTCAGTCAGTCAGTCAGTCAGTCAGTCAGTCAGACAGTCAGTCAGTAAGTCAGTCAGTATCGGAAGAGTTTTATATATATTGATAAATATGTTTTTACTTTACTTTAATAATAATCAATACATAGTATAAAATAAAGTCGCTTTCCGCGTCTGTCCCTATGTACGCTTAAATCTTTAAAACTACGCAACGGATTTTGATGCGATTTTTTTAATAGATAGAGTGATTCAATAGGAAGGTTTATAAGTATAATACATGCACAAAATAGTTTAGGCGGTACGAAGTTCGCCGGGTCGACTAGTAATAAATAATAATTAGAAATAATAATAAGAAAAGCAATCCATCGCTTCCATACCTGCAGTGGTAACATGACGAAAATTTTGTCGACTTTGTCGTATCTATCTGTCACTTTTGTCGATCGTCTCCATCACAGAACAAGAGAATACAATAGAAATAGCATCATGAGCTTTTAGTACTTAAACCAGTGTGTCCAAAATCACACATATAAACCAAACGCTCACTATGAAATCCAAGCTACCATTGGTGATTAACGACAAAGCCGAAAAGATCTACATCACAAAACTTTGAAGTAGACTATGAACCTTTTTTAAAAATAAACAAAGATCAAAATCAAATAACAATTATGAAATACTTAAGATAATGATGACATACATATGATAAAAGAATGAAATTAGGTTTTTCCAAAGACATGGTAGAAAGCTATACATCCTCTTTGCTTTAAAATCCTCACGCATTGTTCCTAGTTTTACTATTCGACGCTAGATGGAACTACAGCTTTTGTACTACCGCTACTAAACACTAGGTGGCTACGTCGAAAAATGAAAAACTAAGCTAGGGATGTACATATTGCGGGAGAAAGTTTGTCGATGAGAAAAACCTATCGATATACAACTTTCTTTCATATGGCTACAGTTAACAATTACTTTTTTTTTACGAAAATCTATGTGTATTCTACGCAAACGGCCTTCTTGGTGATTGGCGATGTATTGGTATTATCATATGAAAAAACCAGTCGCTCATAGAACAAAGTTTATTTTAGTGTACAGTTTAATTTTTATTTATTTCCAATGTCGTTTTGTATTCAACAGTTAAGCTTCGCATAAATAGAGATTCAGAAATAAAAATGTGTTTAGTTATAATATTGTATATACCTACAGTACTGCAAAAGTTATAATGCGCATAGAAATCTTCGTCACTGTTCGACAACGGTTGTATTCCCAAGCGACGGAAGACGATATGTATTTAAGGAGGTTAAGTGCATTTTCTGCATGCGTAATTTAGTAGAATTATGATTTTTGATTCAGGTGTTTCCGTGAAATCGACAAATTAGCGAATCTGCATGCGCATTATTAATTTTAGAGTAAGTACTGTACTTTAAATGAAGCTTTATTTTAACCAAAGTAAACAATTTAGGTGGATGGGTAGATAGACCAATAAAACGAGATGGGTTTTATATTTATATTATTTTATCTTATTTAATATTAACTAACTTTAACTATTGTTTGTAATGTAAGTGAATTGTAAATTCTTTATGGGAAATAAATTTCTTAAACCTTAATATCGAAGTACTTGCTTATTTATTACTTGCCTTAAACTCTTAACTAATCTTGTTTTTTTTATACATAATATTTAGCATTTTTTCTTCTCTAGGTATTGTTTATTGAAACTCCTCTTAGCTTAAGAAGCTTTCATGATTGCTCCATCTTCAAGTTTATGCTTAAGTGTATTAGGTTCTGAGCTTGGCCCAAGGTGATCCAGTAACACAGGCTGTAAATAAATGAAAAGAAAAATAAAATATAGCACACTATAAGAGTGACGACTTGTCTTTATACAATACTAGTCGACCCAGCAAACTTCGTACCGCCTAACCTATTATTAGAACGTTCATGTTTTATACTTATAAACCTTTCTCTTGAATCACTCTATCTATTAAAAAAATCCGCATTAAAATCCGCTGTATTTTTAAAGATTTAAACATACCTAAGGACTGATGCGGAAAGCGACTTTATTTTTTACATATTACAACATTATTGTAATATGATGATGATGCTATATATTTTCATTCATACGCAAGAGTCTAAGTTGAAAGATTCATATAATTTCATTCCTATTCAAGAATTTAACTTTAAAGTAAATCACATTTTAAACCGAAAAAAAGGTAGAGGTTTTCAAGTCGAAGCGAATACCTATTTTTTTTTTCACTGAAAATTATTATTATCGATAGATTTTTATCATAGAAAATTATCGATAGATTTTCATCATGTTGAGCAATCTCTAACTGATTTCCATTATACTGTTGTCAAAATGTTCTAGAAAAAGTCATGAGTCTAATACCATAGATAAAGAAGAACGCTAAGAAGGTACAGTCACAGTCACATGCTTCAATGAAAATTCAATTTTACTGCTCCGTAATTAGGGTGTTTTTATTTTCTCACTTATGGTTTTGTTTTCTTGTTCATGTATAATTTCAAATTTACTTAAATATACAGTGAAATATTACTTACCGATGTAATGATACGGCATAATTAGTACTTTTAAGTACCCAACTGTAATTTTTGCATTTCAACACAGCACAATATGGCATTTTAGTGGATTTTTTTTCATATTTTTCTTGGTGGTTTGTTTACAAGAAGCATAAAGCAACTGAGCTTATCAAATCTGTCAAAAACTACGCATAGGCACTGCAGAGCTAATGATAGGCACGCGGGCTCCGCCTACTCGCGATTTCTATTTAGAGAGAGAGAGCATCTTCCTTGTTCTGTGGTCTCCATACATTTTCCCGCATTTAAATGTCAAAAGCGATTAAAAGTGACAGTTAAATTCGACAAATAGTCCGTCGTGCTGCGGGGGCTGGTCGTAGGAAGCGCTCGACAAACTGCCGCGAGAGCACTTGCGAGTTGCGACGGTGTTTAAACTTGTAAGCTGCTGTCAGACAGACTGATGGTCATTTCTAGCGGTAGATTTCTTGCAAGCGGAAAGGCGGCCTAATAAATGAGTTTGAGTATAGGTGTACCTCTTGCGCCAGGTTGACGAAGGGCACGCGCTCGTCGGCGGCGGCCACCACGTGCGCCAGCTCGGGCAGGAAGTAGGCGGGCTGCCGGCGCTGGTGCGCGCCGCCCAGCTTGCGCTTGCCCGGCTGCATGCCTGGTACACATTACACTCTAGCCAACAGTGACATCGATGCTGGTAGAATATCTCCGCTGCGTAATCCAGGTGGCGAAACAGATGCGCGCGTGAAAGAGAACAACATTCTATGGTGACGAAGCTGGAGCGAAAGTGACTTCATAGTCGTCAGCGTTGTCTCTTTCAGCGGAGATGTTCCACCAGCATTAAACTTCATCTTTAATAATTTATCACTCAGTTTCAATTTAACCGTTTTAAAAGATGCGATATGAAATAAAAGCTGCACATAGTTAAAAGTTTTCGTGGGTTCATAATAATAAGAGGTCTTATTGGACCGATTAGACTGACCAGGACCACTACTATTATTTAACTCAAACTAATCGCTACATTCGTCATAGTTTCGGTTGTGGCTAAACTTGATTCATCATCATCATATCTGGACATAGGCCGCCCCCACAGAACGCCACAACGACCGGTCTTGAGCGACCCTCATCTAGAGTATTCCTGCAGCCTTCACCAGGTCGTCTGACCACCTTATGGGGGTCTCTGCCTGCTCTGCGTCATCCGTTTAGTGGTCGCCATTCGAGAACTTTTCGGCCTCAGCGACCATCTGTTCTTCGAGCTATGTGCCCTGCCTATGGCCACTTAATATAATAGTCGGTGACTTTAGTTCTTCTGCGGATCTCTTCATTTCTGATTCGATCACGCAGAGAAACTCCGAGCATAGCCATTTCCCAAACAATTACACCACGTTTTTAATATACCCTCAGTTCGAGAGGGATACCGAAGCTATGCTCAGGAGCAAAATGCGATAATGTTGACCATGAATAGTTACCGGGCGTGTCGAGAGGCGTGAACGGTCCGTGAGTCAGCGTGAACGTGTCCAGCTCGACCAGCGAGTGAATCTTGAGGAACGCCCGAGCGACATTTGATGGAACCGCTTGCGAACCTAACAAATAAATACACAATAATTATTTCTGAGAAGATTGTTTAAATGCAAGTAACAATAATGAATATATCATTGTTTGTTTCTACATTATACACTGAGTCGATAACAATTTATATTGAACTCTGAAATTATATGGCACAAGTTGAAAACTTTTCTTACCTGCCACAAGAAACATAACATTAAATAACACAAATTAAAAAAATTAAAAAGCCCCGACCCAGTCAGACCCCTCATCAAATTAACTAGAACTAGAGCTAATCATCTTTAAAAGATCATGGTTGCCTTAACATATACTTTCAACATCATTGAAGCAACACGGCACCAAATTTCAAATCGATAGGACATATGGAAGGTAGTTAAGATCCCCTCATCCAATATTTAAGAGCTGGTTATCTTCAAACGGCAGATCAGGTCATTGTTATCTTACTATATACTTTTAATATCATTGAAGAACCACAGTACCAAATTTCAAATCGATTGGACATAAGGAAGCTAGTTAGATCCTCTCATCCATTATTCAAGAGCTGATCATCTTCAAACGGCAGATCAGGTCATGGTTACTTTAACATATACTTTCAATATCATATATGTAACATGGTACCAAATTTCAAATCGATCGGACATAAGGAAGCTAGTTAGATCCTCTCATCCATTATTCAAGAGCTGATCATCTTCAAACGGCTGATCAGGTCATGGTTACCTTACCGTATACTTTCTATATCATAGATGTAACATGGTACCAAATTTCAAATCGATCGGACGAAAGGAAGCTAGTTAGATCCTCTCATCCATTATTCAAGAGCTGATCATCTTCAAAGGGCTGATCAGATCTTCATCAGCTATGCTATCGTCAAAGGAAATTTGGGAGGCGACAATCGCTTTTGCGACATAGGTCCTTAAAGAACTTCGTCGCGACTGAGAAAGAAGAAAGAGACCGAGCGCAGCAGAGAGAGAGAGATGAAGATAATATGCAATGACTGCTTGTTAGCAGTCATGCCAAGAAGAAGCTATATAGCTACACCCCCCTCCGAGAAGTAATGCTTTACGGCGAGCCGCGGAGGACTCAGGGGCAGATGAGCATGGGGCGAGGTTTTAGTCGGTAGTAAGAGTGCTTGCCACGCACGTTTGCATTGAGTCCGACACTCTGTACGTAAATGTATTCCCTCATTACCCTCTCCCTGTGGGAGAAAAAAAAAATACAGACAGACATACTGACAGACAGGCATACATACAGACATACAGACAGACAGGCATACAGACAGACAGACAGACAGACAGACAGACACACAGACAGATACACATGTTAAAATTATAACACCCCTCTCCGAATTTTCGTTCGGGGGTTAATAAATTCCAACTCCATAGAATTAAGAGTCGACTTTAAATTGTTATCCAGTATCTTCGTAGCGTCTTTTATTGAAAATTTTAAATAATCATACGGCGATCACCAAGCTGCCCGCGAAGTGTAGCGATGTTTGCCTTGTGGCTATTTGTGGGGGAAGTAATGTCCAGCCGCGCTTTATTCCCCGCGGCTGGGCAGTGTGAGATAGGTCCACAACAAGCGATCCACCGCGTTCCGATCGGCGCGTTCCAGGTTAGCGCTCCAACGGAGCTGAGACGTCGGTCCTTTGAAGCGCGCAGCTGAGGTCCGCGAGCAGCTAATGAAAAAAGGCAGTGTGAGTGTGAGGAACCTTGTCGCTCGTCCTCGCACTCGTCGGGCGTGCAGCGGCGCGCGCCGGCCAGGTGGAAGCTGAGCGCCACGGAGCTCGCGCTGCCGCTGTTGGCGCTGCTGCTCGTCGTGGCGCCGCAGCCCGCCGCCACCTCCTTCATCTCCACTATCTGTGCCCGCGACAACATACTATTACAACCACTACCTGATAGCTGGCCTATTCCATTATTTATTACTAGCTGACACGGCGAACTTCGTTACGCCACAGAATTTAAGATACTACATAATACTTGGCTCTATAGACTATGTTCTTTTGACTGCCCAGAATGGGCTTAATAAAAATAACAAACAACAAATATAAACCACTTGGCTGTATATGGACTAAGTTCCTTTGCCTGCTCAGAATGGGCGAATTTGAAAACAACAACAACAACCACAAACTGTCAAAATATGTAAACAACGGGTAAAAAATGCACCTTGGGCTACATTATTCGAGCTTAAGTAAGGATCCCTAATTATTTTGAAAATCTAATATAGCCTATGACACTCGGGGATAGTGTAGCTTCCTACCAAAGAAAGAATTTTTCAAATCGGTTCAGTATTTCCGGAGCCTATTCGTTACAAACAAACAAGCAAATCTTTCCTCTTTATAATATTGGTATAGATAGATGATAGCGCCTACTAACGACCCTACCGACTTCGTACCAGTGTAATTTTGTTATGTTTAAACTTTCCTTAGAATTAGCTAACTGACAGAGAAAAGCACTTAAAAGTAAAATCCATTGCTTGGAGGAGTAAGAGACATACAGCACGGAAAACAACTGTAATTTATTATGTACTAGTCGACCCGGCGAACTTCGTATCGCCTAACATTTTACTATATTATGCATGTTTTATTTATACTTCCTCTTGAATCACTTTATCTATTAAAAAAAACCGCATCAAAATCTGTTGCATAGTTTTAAAGATATAAGCATACATAGGGACAGACGCGGGAAGCGACTTTATTTTATTCTATGTATTGATTGATGTATGTATGCAAATGATATTAGGGGATCTATTGCCGTTGGCCGGCAGGTGCTGCATCGTCTTTTCGCAGCGCCGCGCCACCAGCCAGTTACTTACCAAGATGTGGTCAGTGTGGCGATGCAGAGAGACGTAGAGGCGGTCGGGCGCAAGGCGGCTGAGCGGGTGCTCGGGCCCGTGCAGGAAGGGCAGGTGCGCGCACACGCTGGCCGGCAGGTGCTGGATCGTCTTCTCGCAGCGCCGCGCCACCAGCCAGAACCTTCAACATATTAGACTTGAGGTAGGTACATTATCTTCTATATCTATACCAATAATAAAAAAGAAAGATTTGATTTGTTTGTATCGAATAGGCTCCGGAAATACTGAACCGATTTGAAAAATTCTTTCACTGGTAGGAAGCTACACTATCTCCGAGTGTCATAGGCTATATTAGATTTTCAAAAAAATTAGGGATCCTTACTTAAACTCAAATAATGTAACCCAAAGTGCATTTTTTTCTGTTGTTTACATATTTTGACAGGTGGTTTGTTGTTGTTGATTATTTATTTATTTGCCCATTCTGGGCAGTCAAAAGAACAAAGTCTATAGAGCCAAATCTTTAGTAGTATCTTATTTCTATGGCGTAACGAAGTTAGCCGGGACAGGTTGTTATAAATAAGAAAATTCTGGCCAGCAACGAGGCCGCAAAGGAATAAGTTTGGCGTGTCATTCATTTTTATCTCCCGGTCTGCCTAACATGTATATGTCGTAGGAAGATTTGATAATTAGGTTTTTTGCAAAAAAAACTAGGGATTTTGCGAAAACACGGATAATTTGATATAAAGATTTTTTTTCCAATCATCCTGAAAAAAGCAATTTTTTTGCAAAAAACCTAGTATAATTGAAAAATTTGAAACCATCCTTAACTCTGATTGGCTAGATTATATTGCTTGCTGTCCAACTCTTATTCTGATTGGTTCGTTAAAATACCTTTGACGCTACAGAGAACAGGATGATTGAAAAAAAAGTAATCCTATTATCAAATTATCCGAGTTTTCGCAAAATCCCTAGTTTTTTTTGCAAAAAAACTAATTATCAAATTTTCCTACGACATATACAATTTTTGTATAATTAAGGCGGTAAGTCACGTTATGGCGCGAAATTCAAATTTTTTCGCGTTTTTTAATTATTCTGGCGAAAGTATTCATTTTTAATAAAGTTTTAATGAATTCGCGTATGTAAAAAACCATTTCCCACATTGTGATACAACGTTTTTCGAAGACAGACCTACTAATTTTGTGTCTAAGGACCTAACTTGGGTAGGTCTGTCTTCTAAAAACGTTGTATTACAATGTGGGTAATGGTTTTTTACATACGCGAATTCATTTAAACTTTTAAAAATATGTATACTTTCGCCAGAATAAATAAAAAACACGAAAAAATTTGAATTTCACGCCATAGCGAGAGTTACCACCTTAAGGCCTTTTCACATTCTCTTATTACAAGACGCATAGGGATCGAGTCAAGTTGCTGCGGAGTATCTCCTGTATCAGTGGTCGGCATTTTGACGTCCTTTGAGCATTGATGTATGTCAATTTAGACTGAACATCTCGTATTTACCATACAAGTAACCAGAGAAGAAGACTTCACAAGTAACTGAATGTTCAGTAGCGTAGCATAGCTAGTTTTCGACTCGAAAATTGTATCATTTGGGTTTTTTTAATGACAAAAGGGTTCCATAAAGTAGAATGAGCACAGTGAATTATATTTTTAACCCCCGAACGAAAAATTCAGAGTGGGGTGTTATAATTTTAACGTGTGTATCTGTCTGTCTGTCTGTCTGTGTATCTGTCTGTGGCATCGTAGAGCCCAAACGGCTGAACCAATTTTCGTTTAGTTTTTTTTGTATCATAGATAATTTCAGGCCGAGTGTTCTTAGCCATGTCTGATGAAGATCTGATCAGCGGTTTGAAGATAATCAGCTCTTGAATAATGGATGAGAGGATCTAACTAGCTTCCTTATGTCCGATCGATTTGAAATTGGGTACCATGTTACATCTATGATATAGCAAGTATATGGTAAGGTACTCATTACCTGATCAGCCGTTTGAAGATGATCAGCTCTTGACTAATGGATGAGCGGATCTAACTAGCTTCCTTATGTCCGATCGAGTTGAAATTTGGTACCATGTTACATCTATGATATAGAAAGTATATGGAAAGGTAACCATTACCTGATCTGCCGCTTGAAGATGATCAGCTCATGAATAATGGATGAGAGGATCTAACCACCTTCCATTTGTCCTATCAATTAAAAATTTGGTACAGTGTTACTTCAATGGTATTGAAAGTATATGTTAAGGTAACCATGATATTTTTAAGATGATTAGCTCTAGTTTTATTTAAGTTGATGAGGGGTATGACTGGGTCGGGGGTTTTAAAATTTTTAAATCTGAGTTATTAGTACGGACACTACAGTATGGAGAGGCGGAGGAACAGACCTGAGCTGTGTGAGCAGCGTCTTGATGAGCGGCAGCGCGGGCTGCGCGAGCGCGGCGGCCAGGTCGGGCATGCGCGGCGTGTGCGGGTAGGCGGGCACGCGCGCGCGCAGCCGCCCGCCGTGCGCGCCCACCGACACCAGCAGCTGCTCGGCGCGCAGGCACGGCGCCACCACGCTGCACGCCAGCACGCACGGCCACCCGCCCACCACGCACTCCACCTGCACGACACCACACATTACATTACTTAACTCTCCTACTTTCTTACTTGAAATCTTAATAAAAAGTATAGGAACCAAAACAAAATACTGTCAATTTTTTTGAACCAATTTTGTCGAGCCTGTACTGAGAAATCACCGGGTTAAGAGGCACTAAATAATTAGCAGTCACAACTTCACTTCATGTAGAATAACAAAAATTACTAAAAACTATACTATAGGCAATTATAAACAAATTTACGCATTTAAAAGTAAACGAGCGGTCCCGGCTTACTTCGTTACGCCATAGAATATAAGATACTACGAAAGAATTGGCTCTATAGACTTTGTTCTTTTTACTGCCCAGAATGGGCGAATAAAAAAACACACAACAACAACAAACCACCTGTCAAAATATGTAAACAACGGAATATTGCACCTTGGGTTACATTATTTGAGTTTAAGTAAGGATCCCTAATTTTTTTGAAAATCTAATATAGCCTATGTCACTCGGGGATAGTGTAGCTTCCTACCAGTGAAAAAATTTTTAAAATCGGTTCAGTATTTCCGGAGCCTATTCGTTACAAACAAACAAACAAACAAATCTTTGCTCTTTATAATATTGGTATAGATAAAATCGTCGCCATTGTTAACTCATGCTGTTCCCTAGTGTTTACTTACTACTTACTCTATGATCCAATATCTTAGACCATAGATTGATTGTTGTTTTTTTAATAGCCCATTCTGGATAGGCAAAGGAACATACAGCCAAATCTTAAGTAGAAATTAGTAAAAAATCGCACTTGGCCGTTTATGCTTTAAGATTTCGACCCATTATGCTTTGAGAAAGTTGTTAGCTATGATGAGCTGAATCCATTCTTTGATTTATTACCACCTTACTACTAAACTAAGTTCATACAGGTTTGAATTATGAAAACGCAAAGTAAAGAGGTCTCACTCACCCCTAGATCGTTGAGAAGAACCTTGAGATCATTCAGCCGCTGTCTCGAGCGCACGTGCACGGTGTGCGCCAGCAGACGCTCCATGGAGGGCGCGTGCGGCGTGAGCGCGCCCGCCACGCGCTCGCCGCCCGCCAGCGCCGGCACGTGCCACACGCACAGCGACTCGCCCTCCGCGCCTATTATCAGCCGGTAGCCGAGCTCGCAGCCCAGCTCCCTAAAAATGTGTACTTACAGTAGCCAGCACATTGCATAACTGGGAAAGTTATTTATGGAATTAGTCTATAATGTGGCCAAGAGAGAACCATGACTTAACATAATCTCACGCTTATATTGCCCGAAGTGTTAGGCAAAGGCACCAGCTCCTCAGAGCCGGACCCACGTTTAGCCGAGTTTATGTTTTTGTACCATCGTGACAAAGGGCCAGCTTGTCGCCGCGGGTATACCGACCACTACTGCGGCCGGTGCCTCCCAAAGTACGAAATCATCTTACTTTTCGGACAGTCAGGTGATTCAAGTCTGCAATGTCCATCAATCCAGCCAAAAACAACCAAATCGTGATTTTTTGAGAAATCAATTATGTAGTGTTTTCCGCGGGGATCGAACCCAAGAACCAGGAAGAAGGAACCAGTGTCTTTATTACCTCCAATAAGAGACTTGTAGCCGCTGGCCAGGTATGTACCGGTCGACCTGCAGATGTTTAGCGAGCCGGTCCCGGCAGAGGCGCAGAGTCTGCGTGTACAGCAGCTCCAGCGACAGCGAGCGGCAGAAGAACCGCAGCGCGGACAGCGCGCCGCCCAGCCCGGCCGCCGCCAGCCGCGCCTGCGCCACGCCGCGCAGCCACGTCAGCTGTGACGTGTGCACTAGCGGCTTGCCTTCTGTACAAATTACGTAAAATACAATATAACGAGCTTTCCCGGCTTACTTCGTTACGCCATAGAATATGAGACAAAAGACTTGGCTCTAGACTTTGTTCTTTTCACTGCCCAGAATAGCCGAATAAAAACAAACAACAACAACAAACCACCTGTCAAAATATGTAAACAACGGAAAAAATATTGCACCTTGGGTTATATTATTTGAGTTTAGGTAAGGATCCCTAATTTTTTTGAAAATCTAATAAAGCCTATGACACTCAGGGTTAATGTAGCTTACTACCAGTGAAAGAATTTTTCAAATCGGTTCAGTATTTCCGGAGCCTATTCGTTACAAACAAACAAACAAATCTTTCCTCTTTATAATATTGGTATAGATTTCTTTAAAAAAAAAAAAAGGAACCCGTCTTCAATAAGCTGGCACATACATAAACTGAGAACTTCATCTTTTTCGAAGTTGGTTGAAATCGGTACCAAAACCTTCTCCTGAAAGTAAAAAATACTATACAAACATACAGTTCAAATTGAAAACCTCCTTTTTTAAGGTTGGATAAAAATACAAAAAAAATATCCAACAAAACAGTTGTAAATTAACAACTTACCTCCAGTCTCACTATCTTGTATGAGTATAGCTATGTCTAACAAGCACCATGGCAGGTTGGGAGCGTCACCCATGACTGTTAAAGACACGCTAAACTCTTGACCCACTGTGAAAGTAGCTCTGCCATTTTCAACCTGTGAATAGCATAATTTTTTTCTGTTAAACATAATCTGACTTAATGCAAGATTTGCTTGTAGCAAGATTTGCTTGTAGCAAGATGTAGCTGAGGCACTTTATTTAAAATTATCAATTTTGGGCTCATTCATTACTCTAGTAATTAATTGTGGTAACAAAATGAAAAGAAGTTTGATTAAAAATCAAAAATACATAGATACCTTTAGACAGCGCACATCATTAGGTAGTGAAGCACTAGTCAATCTCTGTCTCACAACATGAGCTAGCGCTCGCAGCGTTGTGCGCCGCTCTCCCGGTGTGAGTGTGGGTGGGGGCACCAGCCTCTCACGGATCACTGCAGGTAGGCGGCTGTAGGTTCCCAGAGTTAGAACCTCTACTGCTGCAGCCATATGAAAGGTTGGTAACCTAGAAGGATATATTCATTAGAATTTTATTTTATTTTAAACTAGAATTGCCCCGCGGTTTTTCCCACACAGATTTCTCATAAACACATAATTTTTTACCCGTTCCTGTGGGAATTGTGGGAAACCCTTTCTTAGTGCTCACCTACACTCCCCAAGGAACCCACGTGCCAATTTTCAGCTTTCGACGCCCAGTAGTTTCGGCTCTGCCTGTCAGTCAGTAACAGAAGAGTTTTATATATATTTATGAAACAAGATCAGCTTTTGGGTTGCTGTTTGTATGTAGCAGGTACTAAAGAGACAACCACAAACATATAAAGTAAAACCAATTAGTCTGTTTAATGTGATGCAGAATCCACAAAACACTTGCTTAGTGTCAGTAAATAAGTTACATACAGGTTTTTTTTCAAAAGTAATAGCTGATCATACATTTTAAAAATAAAAATAAAACAAACCTTGCATGCACAAGTGTCTCCCTTGCAACCCGTGCTAGGACGTCAGCTGTCTCCACAAACAGAAGAGCTTGTTTATCAAGGAATGCCATGATGTGTGCTGAGCGATCAACTTTAGTTGCACTGCTTGCCCATTTGACCAGAGCCAAAAGGCGTACAAATAGTTGACGTGTTCGTGCACTAAATTTGTATATCTCAATTTTGCGCTCCATATCCGTCTTACGCGGTAGGCTAAAATATAACAAGAATAGCTAGTTATTTTAAATTATTGATTAAGTATGCTCTAAAATATAATCTGAATGATTATTTAAGTACTTACAGTTCAGCAAGAACAGTAAGTTCATCGTACGTTCTCTGGACAATAAAATCTATCAATAAAGCCAATGAAATGGAGCCGCCACGAGCACCACCGCCCTCGGCTCCCTGAGCACAACCTTCTATAGCCACGGGCACCATGATGAGCTGGTAGACCGACGAGACTCAAAATGACCAACCGACCGAAAACAGTTTCACTTTTTAGCAACACTTTTCACATTATGGTCGGTGGGTCGTTTTATTATTTTTACATTACGAGTATTTTGTTCCCTTTTGGTTACTTTATATATCAAGTCTCAAGAGTACATAATAATTTTTACAAGCGAAGCGATGGACGACCGAGACACACAACCATAGAAAAATCTTACTCACAGACGAACTAGAGATACCTACCTACTACGCGATCTTACTCTCTTCTAGTCACACAACCACCACACACAGTATCTCTAGTTGGTCTGTGCCACAGCCAAATAGCTTAGAACAAAAAAGATTTCCGCTACAACTTCAAGGAAAAATAGTAGTTTGGAGAATCAACGATAGATGTCGCTGAGAAATAATATTTTTTTATCAAACGGTAACCCTTTATTTTATTTTTATTTGCAACACCACCATCTGCAACTAGCACGCAGTGTTGTTGCCTATTGTAAAATCGATTGTAAGCACATGTAGCAGAGCTAAAGTTTAGCTGTAGTCTAGCTATACGTCCGGGGAATACTATAGTGTCCTGTCCGGGGAAGTTATATAACTTCTTCGGACACACTGTACTATTTACGCAATAGCACCAGAACCAGATAACCGGCCCAATAAACTTCTCCCCCCGTAGAACATGATACAATCATTTTACAATAGTTACATGATATATTATTATTAATTGTTTATTTATAGATTTGTCTGACCAATTATGAATGTACGAAAATGCACTTGTGTAACACTAAATTTAATGTAACAAAAATAAGTGATTGAAGTGAAAGTGAAGTGGATTTAGGTCAAAAGTATTAGGTAGGGTAGGTATCTAGGTATTCATTTTTTTTATGTTTTAGATTAGAAAAATTTCTCGTTCGATGAAACAAAAAATACATATATGAGCTAGCTTGTTCAAGTTTCAAGCTATAATTCCCTCGGGAATAAACTCTTGAAACCTTGACACTGCGCTCGGATTTTAACTTTTGCGCCCCTAAAATAATACATCGCTTTACTTATGTTATATTAGGAACTATTTTGTTGTTAACCGCCGAACTTTTTACAATAATGTGCTTGTATCGCACATTCAAACCTTCTTCTGAATCACTCTATGTATATTTTGCCAAGGCTTGGCATAGTTGTAAAGTTGTTATTTAAAATTTTCTCTGCATAGTTTAAGCTTTAGGCTTTCTGCATATTCTTCTTTCTTGATTAAGTGCTGGGTATGTAACATACCGAACATACTATGTTCAGTTGCTGTCTAGGGCGGCGTAACAGATTTGTCTATGTTCTCGTTCGCACTAGACTATATTACCAAAGAACAAGAGCTATTTTGCAATAAAAAAAAACTGGAAGTGTTACGCCATCCTAGACCGCCACTGTACATACTGTATATTATTTTTACTCTTTATTAATCGATAGTCGATTGATAATTGGCAGCACTACAATATCATGACACCTTCCGGCCGGTCGGGCATTTTTTTCAATTGTTGTTTGTTTTGTTTGAACAATGCGTTTTTTGGATTTTCTTTTTCGACGACTTGGCTTTTCTTGGACTCCGATATCTTTCCCTTATTAGATTTTACGCTGCTTTGTTTACTGGACTCTGATTTTGCTGGCGATTTGGATCCCGTTTGATATTGAAAACCAACTTGCTCAACGGTGTTGCGTACCAGGGTGTTCTAAAACTCGTAAGTACCTACCTACAATAATGTTTATTTTTTTCTTTTCCATCATTCTAAATTTTAGTATCGTTTCCACATAATTCTATTCAAACAGCAATTAATAGCATAAAATAGGTTAGTAATAAGTACGATAGACAGATTCTTTCCTAGCTCATAATGTATCATTGATTCAGTGAGAAGTATTGTAAAGTATATGGGGCGGACGAACCATATCTTCTGAAGCACGGAACTGATGATTAGCAACAAGCCTTAAATATTCTAGCATTCCTCAGGGGATCAAAATCACATCACCGGATTGATTAGGTTGTAATGACAAACAAAAACTTATTTTACAAACATAATAATGGCTTTAAAAGTACAGTAACCATTAACAATAATAAACAAAAATCTTAATTAAGTATTCATATTCATTTCAGGTTTGGATAATATAGTCTTACACAGTTTGCCGAACCCGGAGAGACGACCAGACAGATTCCGCACATGGTTGAATAGTATTAGTGGTGATATTTTGGCACTGGACAGCAAAAAAATATTCAAATTCAGAAAATTTTGCCATTCCCACTTTGAATCGCAATACTATACCTCAAGCAAACATGAAAACATGGTGTAGGCACACAAATAGAATTTCAAAAGGTAAACGCTATGATTATATAGATGATTTTCAAAAAAATGCATATGTTTATTATACCAAAAGAAGAAAATAATAAATATTATTAATTAAATACCTATAGAATTTTCATTTTATATTAAGTTTGAGTTACATTTTGCTTAAGAATTTATTGTAAGATAATAAGCATGCAGACATCTTTTAAGGTTGAGATTAATCTGTAAAGCAAGAAAGTAAAATGTAACCAAGTTTACATTTTACTTTCTGTCCGCTTGTGAAATTAATCTCAACCTAAAAAAGATGTCTACATGAATAAAATACCTACATAGGTACCTACCAAGCTAGCTAGGTGCGGTAGGTGCCTATCTATAGGTATATATGTTGTATGATGTGGTTTGGAGAATTACCGCTTGGGGCGCTGACGTCGAAAATGCAGAGTCGCATATCTATTTGTGTATATTCAATATTATCTATGGTCTGTGCACACACACAACCAACAAACCACAGACCAACTAGAGATACTACCACAGACCAACTAGTGATACTACAACAACAAACCAAAAACCAACAAACGTAGGTAGTGATGTAGTGATTGACCTTCTCTCAGAAAGACGCGATGAAACGAAATCAATCAATCAATCAGTGTTATTATGTGTTATTGTGTTGTGTGTTATACTGTGTTATACCGAGGTTATACCAATGCTGTGTTGCAAACGGATGAAATAACAATCCGCTAGAGATAAGGCTCTACTGGCCACTAAGTGTAAGATAGGGGTTTTCAAAGTGACAGAAAAAAAAAAAAAAAGTTTCATAATACGCCCGTAGATGGCGGTGTCTACAGCAATGAGAAATGGGAGATCGAGTATTGACTGACTCTTTGGATTGGATCATTTTTAACCCCCGAACGAAAAATTCAGAGAGAGGTGTTATAATTTTAACGTGTGTATCTGTCTGTCTGTGGCATCGTAGAGCCCAAACGGCTGAACCAATTTTCGTTTAGTTTTTTTTAAATCATAGATAATTTCAGGCCGAGTGTTCTTAGCCATGTCTGATGAAGATCTGATCAGCGGATGAAGATGATCAGCTCTTGAATAATGGATGAGAGGATCTAACTAGTTTCCTTATGTCCGATCGAGTTGAAATTTGGTACCATGTTACATCTATGATATTGAAAGTATATTTTAAGGTAACCATGACCTGATCTGCCGTTTGAAGATGATCAGCTCTTGAATAATGGATGAGAGGATCTAACCACCTTCCATTTGTCCTATCAATTAAAAATTTGGTACAGTGTTACTTCAATGATATTGAAAGTATATGGTAAGGTAACCATTACCTGATCAGCCTGTTTGAAGATGATCAGCTCTTGAATAATGGATGAGTGGATCTAACTATAGCTTCCTTAGGTCCGATCGAGTTGAAATTTGGTACCATGTTACATCTATGATATTGAAAGTATATGTTAAGATAACCATGACCTGATCTGCCGTTTGAAGATGATCAGCTCTTGAATAATGGATTAGAGGATCTAACTAGCTTCCTTATGTCCGATCGATTTAAAATTTGTTACCATGTTACATCTATGATATAGAAAGTATATGGTAAGGTAACCATTACCTGATCAGCCGTTTGAAGATGATCAGCTCTTGAATAATGGATGAGAGGATCTAACTAGCTTCCTTATGTCCTATCGAGATGAAATTTGGGACCATGTTACATCTATGATATTAAAAGTATATTATAAGGTAACCATGACCTGATCTGCCGTTTGAAGATGATCAGCTCTTGAATAATGGATGAGAGGATCTAACCACCTTCCATTTGTCCTATCAATTAAAAATTTGGTACAGTGTTACTTCAATGATATTGAAAGTATATGTTAAGGTAACCATGATATTTTTAAGATTATTATCTAGTTAATCTAGTTCTACTTAAGTTGATGAGCGGTCTGACTGGGTCGGGGGTTTTTAAATTTGAGTTATTGCTAAGTATAAATCTTAATTTCACCCACTCCGTCACTGCCTCAGTTAAAATTTTCTTTTTTAAGTTTTATTTTGAGCTATTCAATCATTAATTTTATCTTGACCTAATGCTTCTGGCAGAGCGCCATCTGATAGCAGCGTAATAAAACTTGTTTTTTTCTTCTGAGCTGTCAAATTGAAAACCCCCTCATAAAAGGAATTTTATGATAAATAGCTTAGAGTATAATAAAAAGACTAAATTAAATTTATTTACCGGGGAATCCCCGTGAATTCTTTCCAATGTCTATGGAAATGAATTATTGTTGCCTGCATAGAAAAATAATACTTACTTCTAAAAATATGTAGGTTTATATCTCAGAATAAAGACATGTCTTTATTCTGAGGTTTATATTGAAAGTACTTAATATAGCTAAATAATCGTTTCAAATAATTACTGACAATTCTCTTAATCCGCTCTAAGAAACACTAGCCACTAAGAGCAATAATTTGCCACTAATAGTGGGTTTGTTAAGTCCAATAAATGTATGGGAACCAATATTTTCTGCATTAAAGCATGAAACTTGGCACACTTGTTGCTTAGGTGGCCCAGACTGAGAATCGCCCGGGAGGGAGCGGGAAACCCCCCTCTGGGGGGCGGGGGGAGGGGGTGAAGTTTTCTTCTGCCGCGCGCGCTATTGATCCCTATTGCTGCTATTTTATAGGTACTAGGGCAAGTTTGGTGTCATTTTCGGATAATTTAAGGATGAGGAATCCATTTCTGGAACAATTTTTTTACATTTCCATAGAAAAAAAACGGAATTTACCATAAAATATATAATTGTCGACGCAAAAAAAAATCTTCTAATAACGATATTTTTTGAATAAGTATAGATATCAACAAAATAAAAATATATTCAAAAAGCTGCATTCCTGCAGTTTTCAAAAATATAGGATTCCTTATACTTTTTGTTTATATTTATGTGTTAAAAAAAAATGTAAACACACCGCGGAAGTCTCAAGTCGAATTTAATGTCTAATTTCGGTTTAAAAATTACTTGGTTACTTTAAATTACTACCTTATACTGAACAGGTTCATTCAGCCTATGATAGCTAACAACTTTCTGTATTGAATGAAACATAGGTTGTATAAAAATAAAAAATAAATCTCATACATTATCTACCCAATTAGCTGACAAGTATGGATGAAACAAAGGAAATTTTAGTGTTTTTGCCACTGGGAAGAGTTGTTATTTACAATATCGCAAGACAGCTTGAGGAAGCGAGAGCATCCGAAGTGGACCAGCATAAGTCCTAACGGTGCACTTAAAAACGAGATAGACTTCATCCATCATGTCGACATATAACCGTATATTGAAAGATGTCTGTGATCAACGCGGTTAGAACCGGAAGCAATCACTGTTAGTACAGGACACAGTGATATAAATTTTAAGCTAGAAATGTCGCGATTGGTAAAGTCTACTACACTTAGACCGGCAAAACCGGCAGACCAAAACCCAAACTCGGAACACTTTCAATTAGAACTCCAAAACCGTTATATTGCCTAGGGCGCAGCGTGGATGATGTAAATGATGGGTTCTTGAGAAGTTGTCAATGCGGTTGGAGGTAATTACTTACTACTAAGCACACTTGATCTGATGGAGAAGAGGCGTGATACGTCTCAGCAGACAACGGCACCGGATGCCTCTGCCTGCAGGCAGCTGAAGAGGCAGGTCTTTATAACAATTACAAGAGACATCAGGCGATTTTATACAAAATGTTAAAGGTAAACAAAGCCTCCGAAGTTTTTGCTCGAGATCTATCTATTTCGCAAAGCCAGGCGAGGCTGAAGACCGAGGATGGTTGGTAGAGTACTATATCCAAACCTGAGATTGTGGAGGAATTTGAGAAGTTCTATGGACAGAAGTTCTATTATACACGTCGACACTACAACCCATCACTGACATAACCCACCTCCTCCAAACTTCATGTTATGGGGACCTAAATGCGCGGGAGCATTACACCGGCGACTGGTACTACCAGTGCAACATTCGGCTTCCACAGCGAATCGGCTCACTTACAGGCCTTTGCATGTCCTTAGGCCACTCTGGTCGTTCTGACCCATGGCAACATGCAACATCTAGCTGGTTTTGCGCGTGTCCAGTCTCTCAGGATGCCTTCTCAAGCTGTTAACTCTCGGCTTTCCTCCGTAGTTCTGCCATGGTCACATTCTGGTCTGGTCCGTCGTTGTCCGTGTACTAGCTGGGTCGTCGTATTCAATGGTGTAGTCGTTCAGTGTCCTTTGATGTGCCATGGTCGTCATTCCGTTGTATCTACGCCTTTACGTACGCCTTTTATTCCCCGAAGGGTTAGGCAGAGGTACCAGCTCAAGAGCCGGACCCACGTTTAGCCGATTTTATGCTTTATTACCAACGTGACAAGGAGCCAGCTTGTCGCCGCGGTTATAACGACCACTACTGCGGCCGGGACCAACGGCTTAACGTGCCTTCCGAAGCACGGAATCATCTTACTTTTCGGACAATCAGGTGATTTAAGCCTGCAATGACCTATCCAACCACAAAACAATCACAACGTGATTTTGTGAGAAATCAATATGTGGTGTTTTCTGCGGGGATCGAACCCACAACCTGCCGTGCCCTTATCAAAGCCGTGTCGTTGCTGTGGTCGTTGTTTGGGCTGTCGTCGCCGGTGTCCGTGGTGCTTGCTGGGTTCGTGTGTTGGGCAGGGGCTTGAGTTATCTTCTCCTCTCTCTCCATCGCCGATCTCTTCTTGTGCCACACGCGCGCAAGTTAACCTCGGAGCTCACAAGATTGGTGAAGTACACCGGGCCCGGCTCCAGGCGCTCTATCTCTCTTATCATCTCCTCTCTTTCTTCCGCATACAGAGGGCAATCCCACAACACATGGTCCCTCCATTCGTCTGCCATATCGCAGTAACACTCAGCCAGCCATTTTTTTTGACTGTCAGTAACCCATCACTGACAGTCAAGATAAGCTCCCGACAACATGGACCCGACACTATACCGAGGACATCTCGGCCGTCAGCCTGTGTGAGATAAGTAGGGCTCGCCAACATCTTACAAACAACAAGACTGCATGTAAAGTCGCATCACAAGCTGAACTTCAGAAGGCAAGTGGTAAAACCAGCCTATAAGTCTCGTCAGAAATTCTTCAATTTCATTATCCGCTGATCATATCCCCAAAACTGTTAACCGCTGCATTCCAGGATGTCTTCAAGACTCTGGACTGGAACTAGGCATCAGCATAAACGGCGACAACATTACTCACTAGCTATGGCCTAGACCGCGAAGGATCTAGTACAATGCTCGATGTAATCAGTTGGGCCTCCGATCGAGTTGGTATTAGAATGAACATGGACATAACAAAGATAATGTTCAGCGCCCATGTAAGAACAATTCCACTCCAAATCAAAGAATATACAATACACTCGAAGTTGTTAAATAATACATACCTGGGACAAACTGTTCGTCCGTCGATGCTCGTCCGAGTTGCAGGTTCAGGTTTCGTGTCTCAAGTCTCAAGGTGCCTCAAGACGAAAGTCTTTGAACAATGTGCGTTACATACCATACCAGTGATAACTTACGGAACTGGGACACAGTTGCAAACAAAGGGCCTAATTAGAAAGTATAGGTCATTGGAGGACAAGGACAAGGAAAGAGCTATCTATATCCCTGCGTTATCGGATATGATGAGATCTTATGTCGATGTTACTTACCTCCAACCGCATTACAACTTCTCAAGAACCCATCATCTTCCACGCTGCGCCCTAGGCAATCGAAACGGTTCTAATTGAAAGTGTTCCGAGTTTGGGTATTGGTATGCCGGTTTTGCCGGTCTGAGTGTAGACTTTACTTTGATGCTATGAACTTTATTGTTTGAAATAAATGCATTATTATTAATGTTATATATATTTACCAGTCGCGAACTTTCGAGCGTAACATTTATATCAATGTGTCCTGTAACAACAGTGATTGCTTCCGGTTCTAACCGCGTTGATCACAGACATCATGATGGATGAAGTCTATCTCGCTTTGCACCGTCGGGACTTATGCTGGTCCACTTCCAATGCTCTCGCTTCTTCAAGCTGTCTTGCGATATCGTAAATAACAACTCTTCCCAGTGGCAAAAGCACAAAAAAATCCTTTGTTTCATCTATACTTGTCACTGACAAGTTGTCAGCTAAGGGTAGATAATGTATGAGATTTTTTTTTTATAATACAACCTATGTTTTAATACAGAAAGTTGTTAGCTATCACAGGCTGAATGAACCTGTTCAGTATTAGGTAGTAATTTGAAGTAACCAAGTAATTTTTAAACCGAAATTAGGCCTTAAATATTTTTACAACCTCTTCCGCGGTGTGTTTACAATTTTTTTTAACACATAAATATAAACAAAAAGTATAAGAAACCCTATATTTTTGAAAACTGCAGGAATGCAGCTTTTTGAATATATTTTTATTTTGTTAATATCTATACTCATTCAAAAAATATCGTCATTAGAAGATTTTTTTTTACGTCGACAATTATCTATTTTATGGTAAATTCCGTTTTTTTTCTAGGGAAATGTAAAAAAATGTTCCAGAAATGGATTCCTCATCCTTAAATTATCCAAAAATGACACCAAACTTGCCCTAGTACCTATAAAATAGCAGCAATAGGGATCAATAGCGCGCGTGGCAGAAGAAAACTTCACCCCTCCCCCCGCCCCCCAGAGGGGGGTTTCCCGCTCCCTCCCGGGCGATTCTCAGTCTGGGCCACCTAAGCAACAAGTGTGCCATGTTTCATGCTTTAATGCAGAAAATATTACCTTTGGTCGTTAACAAACCCACTATAAAAGGTGGTTCCAAACCTCAAAGTAAGGAAACCACCGCTACGCTTCAATTCCAAACCATTAGATTTAGTAGAATGTTCAGTAGGTATGGAAACAAGGAACATACCTACTCTAACGAGGGTGGAAACCTCAGAGTAAGAAAACCGTCGCTACGCTTCGCTTTGGTCTTCATTAATCTGAGGTGGAAACCTCAGAGTAAGGAAACTGCCGCTACGCTTGTGGAAACACTGTATCTCAGAGTAAGGAAACCGCCGCTATATGGCCGCTATTCATTAATCTGAGCACTGTATTGTGTCGTAAGTAGTAAGATTTGATAATTAGGTTTTTTGCAAAAAACCTAGGGATTTTGCGAAAACACGGATATTTTGATATAAGTATCGTAGTAAGATTTGATAATTAGGTTTTTTGCAAAAAAAACTAGGGATTTTGCGAAAACCCGGATAATTTGGTCAAAAAAATTTGCCCAAAAAAAACTAAAAAAGCAAAAAATAAAAACTTTTTATAAAAAAATTAAACCGCCGAAAAAACTCAAAAGCATTAAATAATAGGGAAACATTTTCTATTAGGCCTTAATTTACTCACTTCTTAAAGTAATTTTGGATTACCAAGAAATTTTGAGTCGGTGCCACAGAATCAACGAGTAAAGATCACTAAATTACCTGAAATTCAAAGAAATAACCGAAAAACGTATGCCGCATCGCGCTTTACATAGATAATGAATTTGCTTGTGTGGTGTGGCGCCGACTTAAAATTTCTTGGTAATCCAAAATTACTTTAAGAAGTGAGTAAATTAAGGCCTAATAGAAAATGTTTCCCTATTATTTAATGCACCAGAAGACGGGCAGCAGCGTCTTCTGGTTTATACAACACCATACTGCGCTCGCCAACCCGCCTGCCAAGCGTGGCGAGTATGGCAACCCCCCCCCTCATGAATAGTCAGCATGTGCCCAGGCCCCTAGTCCCCGGCAGCCCCGCTATTCCTGACCACGGTAGCGGTCACGGTAACGGCGGGGCAAGGGGTGCTAAGAATCCCCGGACGGTCGGCTACCACCCCTTTAAACGACAACTGGCCCTGGCAACACACAACGTCCGCACTTTGAGGACTGACGATATGATTGTTGCGCTGGAAGAGGAAATGAGCAGGTTACGGTGGGATATTCTAGGGCTATCAGAAGTCCGTAGACAGGGACAGGACACGATAACCCTGAAATCGGGTAACCTGCTCTTCCACCGGGAGGGCGACCAACTGTCCCAAGGTGGTGTCGGGTTTCTCGTCCACAAGTCCCTCGTTAGCAACATTATTACCATCGACAGTGTGTCGAGCAGGGTCGCATACCTAACACTCAGAATATCTAAAAGATATTTGCTGAAGGTCGTTCAGGTCTATGCACCGACCTCGACACACTCAGATGACGAAGTAGAGTCTATGTATGAGGACATTAGTCGGGCCATACATACGCATAAAACTCACTTCAATGTTGTTATGGGGGACTTCAATGCGAAACTAGGCAAGAGAAGCGAGCATGAGTTGAGAGTGGGGAACTTCGGTTATGGGCAACGGAACCCTAGAGGTCAGAGGCTGGCCGATTTCATGGAGAAAGAAGGACTCTTCATGATGAATTCTATCTTCCTGAAGCCACCTCATAGGAAATGGACCTGGATGAGCCCTGGTGGTTCTAGGAACGAGATAAACTTCATCTTGACCGACAAGAAACGGATATTCAATGATGTCTCCGTGATTCATAGGGTAAAAACCGGCAGTGATCACCGAATAGTAAGAGGCACATTGAATGTGAACGTTAAACTTGAACGGTACCGCCTGATGAAGTCTACGCTCCGTCCTACCCTCGCTCAGATCGAAAACCCCGAGAGCTTTCAACTCGAGCTCTCTAATCGCTTTGATTGTCTAGACGACGCATCAGTGGACGAGATCAATAACAGGTTCGTAAAAACTGTCCATACGGTCGGATCTAAATTCTTTAGGACTCGCCGTACTGCTAGAACTCAGAAACTCTCTGAAGACACCCTCAAACTTATGGCTGAACGACGCTTGCTTAGACTGCAGTCTCCCGATGATGCTGCGTCATATAGGCGGCTCAATAGGCAGATCTCGAAGGCCTTGCGACACGATATCCGTGTCTTTAATACTGCGCGTATTAAGGATACGATAGAGCGAAATAAAGGCTCCAAAGTGTTCGCAAGAGATATGTCTGTTGGGCAAAGCCAAATGACCAAGCTGAAGAGGGATGACGGCAGTATAGCGTCGACGAAAGCGGAAATTTTGAGGGAAATCAAGAAGTTCTACGGACAGCTATACGATTCGGTCACTAAGCCTGTTACTAGTGCGGCTAACGACCCTAGAGCCAAACTAACCCGACACTATACCGAAGATATCCCGGACATCAGCCTGTACGAGATAAGGATGGCCCTGAAACTGCTTAAAAACAACAAGGCACCGGGTGAGGATGGAATCACGTCAGAGCTTCTGAAAGCGGGTGGAACACCGGTACTCAAAGTCCTTCAGAGGCTCTTTAATTCTGTCCTACTCGAAGGGACCACGCCTGAAGCATGGAACAGAAGTGAGGTGGTGCTTTTCTTTAAGAAGGGCGATAAAACCCTTTTGAAGAATTATAGGCCCATCTCGCTTTTGAGCCATGTTTATAAGCTGTTTTCCAGGATCATCGCCAATCGTCTCGAACGAAGGTTTGATGACTTCCAGCCTCCCGAACAAGCCGGCTTCCGAAAAGGCTTTAGTACCATAGACCACATACATACGCTGCGGCAAGTTATACAGAAGACCGAAGAGTATAACTTGCCGCTATGTCTAGCGTTTGTGGACTATGAGAAGGCCTCTGATTCGGTCGAAACATGGGCGGTGCTAGAGTCCCTCCAACGATGCCGGATTGACTATCGGTACATCGAAGTGCTGAAGTGTTTGTATAGCAACGCCACCATGTCTGTCCGAGTACAGGAACAGAATTCGAAGGCTATTCCCTTGAACAGAGGCGTGAGACAGGGAGATGTTATATCTCCGAAACTGTTCACCGCCACTTTAGAAGACGCCTTCAAACTTCTAGAATGGAAAGGGCAGGGCATCAATATTAACGGCGAATACATCACTCACCTTCGGTTTGCCGACGACATCGTAATCATGGCAAGGTCGATGTAGGAACTCAGCACGATGCTCGAAGGCCTCAACCGAGTCTCCCAACAGGTGGGCCTTAAAATGAACATGGACAAGACGAAGGTCATGTCTAATGTCCATGTTCTGCCTACCCCAGTTATGGTTGGGAACTCGGTTCTCGAAGTTGTCGACGAGTACGTATACCTAGGACAAACCATCCAGTTAGGAAGGTCCAACTTCGAGAAGGAGGTCAATCGCCGAATCCAGCTCGGATGGGCGGCGTTCGGCAAACTACGCAACGTCTTCTCGTCCAATATGCCTCAGTGCCTGAAGACGAAGGTATTTAACCAATGTGTGCTGCCAGTGATGACATACGGTTCTGAAACGTGGTGCTTCACTATAGGGCTTATGAACAGGCTCCGAGTAGCTCAACGAGCCATGGAGCGGGCTATGCTCGGGATTTCTCTGCGGGATCGAATCAGAAATGAGGACATACGCAGAGAAACCAGGGTCACCGACATAGCCAAGCGGATAAGCTCGTTGAAGTGGCAATGGGCAGGTCATATAGCCCGCAGAACAGATGGCCGCTGGGGCCGAAAAGTTCTCGAGTGGAGACCACGGATCGGCAAGCGCAGCGTAGGACGTCCACCGACCAGATGGACAGATGATATGCGCAAGGCTGCGGGTCCACGCTGGATGCAGGCCACCTGCGATCGGTACAGATGGAGAGCCTTGAGGGAGGCCTATGTCCAGCAATGGACGTCTTACGGCTGAAATGATGATGAAAATGATTATTTAATGCTTTTCAGTTTTTTCGGCGGTTTAATTTTTTTTTTTAAAGTTTTTATTAGTTTTTTACTCAGAATAAGGACTAAAGCTTTATTCATAGTTCCATGGTGTTGCCCCAAGCTTACATACATAATTTTGCAGTTATTTGTAGATTGAAAACCGTTCAGCCCGGCCACCAAGACGCACTTGTTACTCACTCTATCAATGGCAAAATTTGTGATCGTAACGGGGTAGGTATGTACTTAAGCTATCCGACTTAAGTTTTTTAAGTATATAAGAATATAACTAATAAGTTACGTGGTTAGAGAGAGAGGTATTGGGTAGGTACTAGCCCGGCCTAGCGAAACGATTTCAGCCCGGCCACACCGATTTGCGTTTTTTTCTACAGCTAGAGAGGTACATATGAAATGAATGCGGTACATATGTATGATCGGGAAGATGAGCTCCATCGAATGTAAATGGTCCCAAAGCCATAGGAGTGGTGGCCGGGTATTTCAATATTATCTATGTGGCCAGGCCAGGCGCACGATCATTAATTTTTTGTAAGTTTAAAACTACTACTACTACTACTAATAACTACTTTCAAGCTATAGTAGGTAACTACTAGGTACTTACCTATTATAGCTAGAAAGAAGAAGAACATTGATTCAGAGTTATATTTAAAAAAGATTTACCAAAATTCACATGGTAATGGAACATTCCCAAAAACATAAAGCGCCTAAAAATCTAACTTTTTTTTACGCGTACATAATCCGTCTACCTAGCTAATAATATCCCACCCAACCAGCTAATAGAAATGTTAGGAATATAAGTTTCAGTAACTGAATGGTGGAGTGTAGAAAGGAATTCCTGAAGTTGCCACGGGAACTGAAATAAACAAAATATTACTATTGTAAAGATAATTTTAGGAGGTATGGGTGCGATTAGAAATAATGTCTCCAAATTCCTGAGTAGTAAATCAACCAGTAACTTATAACGTTTTTAATGAAAAACACGTGCAAAGCTGCGGGCAAAAGCTAGTTGTTTTATAAAAAGTTAAGCTCAGCGCTCAGCCAGCAATTAGATACTTCAATATCTATAGTTTTTTTTTGTCGTTTTTGCAATGAAGATCAAAATGAGGAAAAAATATTAATGAAAGAACATTTAATTTATTTTAGATACTTATATCACATTCCTCATTACTTATAAGATATTAAGTATTTTGTACACCAACTTGAGATAGATAGCTGTCAATTTGGTAAAATTTAATTTCCTGAAGATAGGCTGTTGTTTTGGTTTTAGTATGAAATGACGATCTATCTATATCGATATATAGTATATTGAAAACGGCCGTAAATTATGACCTGATCAACTAAGTACCTAATCTATTACTGAACCATTGATTGAAGTAAACCTAAAATGTAACTTCCTAAATCTTCATCTTGATTGGTCCAAGACACATATATATTTTTTGTGCTGTCTTCATCACCTTCTACTTTTATAAGCACAGACTCAAGTGAAATGTTTCCATCCAGTATAGTTATGGTCCATCCCTGTAATTTTTCTTGCAGCAGATTCTTAAGTTTCTCAGCAGTTTTTCCAGAAGGTCCAGGATCATCAAATTTCACTGTACTTGTGAATCTTATGATATGTCTGTTAATACCAATTTCTTCACAAACTTCATCTATGTCTAGCAAAGATAATCTGTTGTCCTTTACACAAAGTATCCCATGAATGACTCTTCTTCGCTTAGGGTCTGGGGGCTGTGCATTATACTTCACAGCTTCAGCCTTAAGCAGTCTTAATGATACATCAATATTGATTTTTGGAGGAGTGTTTATGATGCATGTCTCTCCATTGGCAGGCATGTAACAAGCAATTTTAAACTCTTGTTCAATTTTATCCTTTAAAAACTCCATTTTTTGTGCTTCACCATGTACCAACATCACATTTTTTGGTTCGCAATATTGTATTAATTGCATTATTCCCTTAGCATCTGCATGAGCAGAGAAAGACATATATTCAACAGACATTTTAACATCAATAACTTGACGGTTTTCAAACTCAATCCTTTTAGCTCCATTAAGAATTTTGTGCCCTATAGTTCCTTGTACGCAGAAGCCAGGCATTATTACCATGTTCTGCTCATAAGGTGCCCATTTCTTAAATATATTTAAGGAAAGGCCAGCATGCAACATTCCAGGTGTAGCAAACACAACCATAGCTCCAGGATTGTCAATGTAAGACTTATCAAAAGGCTTAATATGCTTAAAGTCAAACATATTTCTTTGTACAAATGTCTTGCGTATCTTCTGATTAGTCCATGTTATGAACATTTTGTAATAGTTATTAGCCTTCTCTGTCAAACCCAATGCAAAGTAAACTGGGTGCTTTAAATTCATTCTTTCCCAGTATGTTTCTAGTAGAATGCAAAGTTCTTGGGCACGTCCCAGGGCAAAAACAGGAATAAGTACTTTACCACCTTTTTCAACAGTTTCATGGACCTTTTTTAAAAAGTCTCTTTCTCTGCAACGCTTTGAATCTCGTATAGTTGTTGCATATGTGGCTTCAGATATAAGTAAATCTGGTCTACATTTATCTATCCATGCTGCTCCAAGATGACGATCAGGAGTCATGTTGTAATCACCTGTATATACAACTGACTGAGAGCCAACCCTTATCCAAAACATGGCAGCGCCAAGCACATGACCTGCGTAGTAGGCTTTTATTTCAAGTTCATTATCCACCATCACTGATTGGTGAAGAGTAACAGCAGTGACTTTCTTAATGCAATCTTTGATCATTTGAGAAGTGAAGAAGTTTGTTTCACCTTTTCTCTCTACAGCTACTTTTCTCATGTCTTCAAGAAGGATAGGTGCAATAGCCTTAGTAGGATGGGTCATATAAATGGGACCAGTGTATCCAACCATCTCAGACATGTAAGGCAAGGCACCGCAGTGATCAAGATGAAAATGGGATATAATTACACAGTCTATCTGGCTTGTGATTGGACCTTCAGGAACAATGTATGAAAAGTCCGGAAATCGTCTTTCGTCTTGATAACCCATGTGCATTCCACAGTCTAACATGATGTTCTTGCCACCCATTGACAATAAAATGCAGCTCCTCCCGACATCCTGGCCAGCTCCAAGTGGTGTTATCTTTATATCAGGCATAATGGTTTAGATTAACGACATTTGAATTTTGATTAGGTCGGTGGGTCGTTTTAGGTTTTAGGGGCTGGCTATGTTTAGAGTTACCCACAGACCAACTAGAGATAGAGTTACCTACCCAGTGAAAGAGAGAAGGTAGGTAGTAGGTAGGTAGTAAATCAGATTGCCTATATTACGCAGACACGTATTACGCACCCCGATAATGCCCGGCCGTGGATTACGCAGCCAATAATTGGTGTACATGCACACGGAATCTTGGATGCGAAATACATGGACGGCAATTATCGAGGTGGACAAAATAAAACGCGTCCAAGTATTACGCAGCCACGTATTGCCCGGCCAATAATGTCCGGCCGTGGATTACGCAGCCAATAATTGGTGTACATGGACACTGATTATTGGGTGGTCCGCAGGCGATAATACGCAGCCCAATAAAACGACGCCAATACAGATTAACATTTTCTATTAGGGCTCTGTCACACTCGAACGAAACACATAGAGAATTTGTTTTTTATTTTATTTCACTTACATGGATAGGTAAAGGGATCTAGCACATACGGCCACATCTTGTTTAAATTGATTTGTTTTTTGAAAATTTGTTTTTGCCTACGTTGCCTTGTTTAAATTGATTTGTTTTTTGAAAATTTGTTTTTGCCTATTCATGCTTTGCAGACATCTACTTGGCACTTCGCACCTTTACCACTGCATGTCTGCTCATGTCTGCCCCACACCGTGTCTGATATCTGGGTTCCAGTTTCTTAATTAAATTCGATCGACTTTGTATTGTTGGCGATTCTTTTGTGCTAAGCGGCACTGTGTTTGCGTTACCCCTGAAACTAACCTGAAATCTTAATTGCTAAAAAAATGTTTTTATTCATTTTCTTTGTTTAAAATATGTTACCTCAAATCACCTAAAGAAGTCATATTTAGTATTTAAAGATATTAAACACATTTTATTTAAAATAAATAAGTTTTTTTTTACACTGTATACAAACTTTAACTAATTATATTTGATTTAAATCCAGTTCTTTTTATTTTCCTACTTATTAGCTGATTGAAAGATAGACAGGCAGACCGACAACAACCCATAGGCTAGTGCAGGGATGGCGAACCTTTACGCATCAACGTGCCATTTTTCTAAAGAAGTCTTTATTGCGGTCACAGACGTGCCATCAAATAGTTTTGACGTTGTAATTATTAGAAATCGCTTTAAGCGATAAGTCCGCACATTTCAATAAATTAATTATTTTAGAAAATTGTAATTATGTATGTTAAAATTTTGCATTGTAGTGTCTTTATATCTATTGTTGTGAAAAATATAATTATTAATACGCTCAAAACTCTTTGTTTACATACTTAGTAAAAAAATTGTATAATTTTGCAATGTTTGAATTATATGCGTAATTTATTATTAGTGTAACATACGTTATGTAAGGATTATAAGATGTTACTTTAAGCAGAATGCATACTGAAGTAAGAGTCATCTTGCAAACTGTCACAATTAGACTGGTAGCGTAGCTACCATATACCTATAACGTCATTGGGTAACACACTTTGTGATCATTGATTGATCAGTGACGTGCCCAAAATATTATATTGCGTGTCATTAATGGCACGCTTGCCATAGGTTCGCCATCTCTGGGCTAGTGTATATATACATTATGTGAATTTTGAAATTTATTTCATGTACAGCATACAAGAAATATTTGCCGTATACATATATAAACCTTTCTCTTGAATCACTATCTTAACAAAACCACATCAACATCTGTTGCGTAGATTTAAAGATTGATGCATACATAGAGACAGCATGAAGCAACTTTGTTTTATACTAACTTATGTAGTGATTATATGTCCCTATTTTCTACTCAAATATTCCTTGCTGTTTTTGGGCATTTCTACAAAGTGAACAGATTTTTCTGACTTCGGTGCCATTTTTTTTATTTTGACCTAGAGACTTCATAATTAAAAACCATACAAAAGAGCTAATTCTGTATTCAAATATTATTTTGGCCCACTTCAAAAGATAACAGTTTCAGAAAAAACTGACCTCAAATATTTTGTCTCCATCGAAATCAGAAAAATTACCCACCGAATCACAAATTTACCAATGAAATCAGAAATCTATCCACCGAAAGCACAATCCCATACAATTTATCATTTAAATTTTGAATAAATTTTCATTTACACAGTATAAATAGTTGTAGTAGTAAGCAGCGCTCATTGAAAAACATTTGCGTGTTTTATATTTTTTGTAACAGTATTTTCGGAATATATATTTTCTTTGAACTCTGTATCTTTTCAAGAAGAGCTTTAAGAATTAAAAATATTTAATAATAATTTAAAGTATATCTGAAAATATTTACATCAATATTGAATTACTTTACTGTAATTAAATATTCAATAATAAATAAGGACACTCTCGTATAAAATTAATGTTCAATTAATTTTAATAGTCAAAATAATAAGGATAACGTTCAATCATTATAAACATTTTTATAACTATATTAACAATAACGACAATTTACATTATTTTTTTTGATTCAAATGCAAAGTTTGGTTGTACATAATATCAGTACATTTATAACACAAAGTCGCTTCAGCGAGAAGCTTCTGTATGCTTTGAGGCGATTTTTTTATAGATAAAGTGATTTAAGAGGAAGATTTATGAAAGGTACATGCACAAAGTAGTATTATATTAGGCGGTACAAAGTTCGCCAGGAAAACTAGTATTAAAACCCACCTGACTCAACTCGGCACAGCGCTGTACCGATGCTCAATATTAGTTTTCATACTACCCTCCGAAAATGTTGAGATAGAGGATTAAAAAACAAAAATGGTACGAATTTAAATGCATATTGTTTACCACAACTGATTATATACCACAAATAAGTAATATTATCATAAAAACTAGAGGCTGCCCCGCGGTTTTTCCCGCGCAGATTTCTTATCCAGTTTTTTCCCGTTCCCGTGGGAATTTCGGAAAATCCCTTATTAGTGCTCACCTACACTCCCCAAGGAACCCACGTGTCAATTTTCAGCTTTCTACGCCCAGTAGTTTCGGCTCTGCGTTGTCTGTCAGTCAGTCAGTCAGTAACAGAAGAGTTTTATATATATTGATTGATGTGAAATATAGCACTCGGTCGAAGTAAAAATCTGATTTTGGTGGATGTTTTTTTGAATTCGGTGTATAAAAAACCACCGAAACCCACCGATATCAGAAGCAGCGAAATCACAAAAGAGTACAAATCAAAATTTTACTCGAAATTCAAAAACAGCACAACAATCATCTGTACATCAAATAATACCAACCCGATGACGAGTGCATGGCACTAGTTGAAAGTTAAATATTTCTTACGGTTAGAAAAATTTTACCTACACCGAATTCAGGACTGAGGGGTACCCAAAACCACCGAGTGTCACAATTATCCTGAAAAAAAATACTGAAATGTCGGCTGCGCACAGGTTGCAGGTTCGCGGCGTGTAGGCCATGACTATATCAAGCTGCAAAGTACTTCAGCTTTTTCATGCGAAAAGTTAATCACTATGGTTGTGGGTGATGATTTGTAAACACCATCGAAATCAGGGAGAATTTCAGGACGCTCATTCAGAGTGGTGTATTATAAAAAATATAGAAGTTTTTTGTTTTTCATGGTAACTACAGCCTTAATATACTCATCACTAAAGCGTGAATATATATAAATTAATCAAATATTACTTCATTACTTTGTAACAAGTGACTCTTTCATGAATTCTGGCAACAGGACACCCCACCGATGTCAGTTTTTATGACTTTCGGATTTTTTTTCTGGTATTTATATTATATTTTCAAAAACGTTTCTATGCTCTCCAGCTGCGTACCCATACATAGTTGTGGCTGAAATAATTTGAGCAGCCTACTTCACTGGGGTATATTTTATTTTCAAATTGCCACTGAATTTTGCCCGTCTGTAGAAATGCCCTTTTATTCATGCATCGGTAGCAGCTCCAAAAGTTTTATAATTATTTTTTATGAAAAAGGTGTGATAAATTGGTTTTGTGATTGTGAATGTCTTAATGTATAACAATCTGTTGTGTAGTGACGGGATGTGAATCAAATGCGTCAAGGAATCAAAATCTTGATGATTTGGTCACCTACCATTCGGTAAATAATTTTGTTTCATTGTAGACTTCTGGGAACTATTATGACTAATAAATTATCAAGAACATCAATTTTACACGCTGTTTGTCGAACTCGTACCTTAATTTATTGAATTATTACGGTAAAACACCTTCTGTAAAGGTTATGATAGTGTTGTGCCAAAATATGTTTAGACAAAAGTTATCAAACCTAAATCATCCGTTCTAACTTAAGGACAAATAAAAATCAGACATAATAATATGCTAATTGTTGTATTTTTTTCAGTTTTGAAGTAAATTATATACTAAAAACAAAATGACTGGATGCTATAAAGAGACAAGATTATAAACATTCACAACATACTGTTTTATCAACAAAGAAGATTAAAGATGATGAAGATTATAACCTGAAACTGTAACAACAGTTTTGCTGCTGCAATTTGAATAAGTTGGTTGGTGGTAATCATAAAATATTGCCCTTTCAATTGCTTATTTATATCAACTTAATTAAATGTTAATCGTTATCAACTTAATGTTAAAGGAAATAGGACAGCGACATTCAGTGGACAATTCATATTTCATATCTAAGAAAGAAATGCAACCAGAAAATACCATCATCTCAGCTGAAAAACGTCTACTGCTGGATATAGGCCTTAAAGAAAATATCGTGACATACAATTTGCCCATTCTGGATAAAACAGGTTTAAGTTTATCTATGTTTTTTTTTCTGCAGATCCTCATAATTTTATATGAAAATTTCAAGTTTAAGTTGCGGGATGTCATCATTTAAGTTAATATTCTCTAAGATAATGAATGAATGAATGAATGAATGATCTCTTTATTGTTCAAATAAACACAAAACAAGAAACAATATATATAAGTGAGGTGACAAAAGGCGACCTTATCGCTTTAAGCGATTTCTTCCAGGTAACCTGTTTTTATACAGTAAGAACCTGGTTACTTAAGATAAGAGATAAGAAAGATAAGATACCTATTTTCTAAAAAAAAAAGACGAAGGCTTTAATTAATATATATTTGAATAAATTATTATTATTATTGTTGTCTTGAATATAATATTTAAGAACATTTTTCTTGCTTTCTTACAGGCCTCACAAAATACTTTGATAAAAAAAGCTACAGAATATATGAACCGTAAATTTGGGTAAACCAATGCTGTAAACTGTAAACAAATAAAATTCCATGAAAATTTCACTTTGTCATAAAAACAAAAGCGCCATTGTTGCTGCAGGATATCACTTACGTATGTATAAATTGTTTACACCCAGGTTTTATAATACTTACTCTCTTTTATAAGTTTTAATTAAAACATATTATATTTTTAGGTCTCAAAAAAAAACCACAAGCAGAGATTTTTCACATACAAACACTCCATCACAAAGTGATGATCAAGATCAACCCAGGCAAAAACAAACATTTGAGGTGCAGAGTGCAGAGCAAGATTATTGAAAATGAGTGTGTAAAGAAAGAAGCGCATATCATACATTATGAAATTTCCAAAAATAGATTTGTTTTACTTGTTTTATATATACATATTATTATAGGCACACATATTTTAGTTTTAATTATTTTAGAGCTGTGCTAATATCTGATGTGACAGAGTTTTTTATGAACGGAAAATCTTAAGAAATAGGTAAGTATTATTATATTCTTATCAAGACACCCGTTTTATTCATTAAAATAACTTATTGTGTTGTGTGCAGTGGGTTTCCTGGAAGAAATCGCTTTAATCGATAAGGCCACCCATTGCCCTTATTCTTTTTCAGTTAAAATTTTTATAGGGTTTGTTTTATTTTGTATTTTTATTTGCATTTTTATAGCAATAAAGCGTTTTTATCTTTGTCTTTGTTTTCTTGTTATTATAATACCATACAATTACTCCTGAATTAGTTATGATAAGTTCCATAATAAAGAACCATGTCTTATATAAAAGTATAGACAACTTGATTTAGGACAAGTTATTTTTGCCATCACTAGCTTTTTAGAAAATTAAAAATTCAAAGTCGATCCCAGCCTCGAAAGAGTCATACGACCCAGTGGAGAAAGTATATTGGTCTCTTTTTAACATATTCAATGGTTGCACTTGAGTAAGTAGCGTAACACAATGATGTGACTTTTTATTTTAGGACTACCTACTTCTAGTAGGCACTCAGAGTAGGCACCAGAGGCACTAAAGCACAGATTTTTTTTTTTTTATTGGTTCTAAAGCACAGACGAACTAGAGCACAGACCAACTAGAGATACTAAAGGCAAGCACTAAAGGGCCTATTACCTATTACACCGACTTACACATTTCCTAAATCAGTCTCTGAATTCAGTAAGTCCTGTAGCCTGATTCCCCTATTTTTTCCGGACGGTGCCGTAGCGAGGCCATCGCGATCGACCAAATCAGTATTCCCATCCTCAAATTTTGCCGTGACGGCCCGGCTCCTATCGCAAAACCGTCGAACCGTATTACACTAAATCTTTCAGACGTCTTTGGTCCGTAAATCGATATTATCGTAAAAAAATGAATGTCGTTTCGATAGGATTGCGACGACTAAACTTCAAATCATTCGATCGACAGGTCGTTTTGCAAGAGT
The DNA here is from genome assembly GCA_951802225.1 of Euspilapteryx auroguttella. Classification (NCBI taxonomy): domain Eukaryota; kingdom Metazoa; phylum Arthropoda; class Insecta; order Lepidoptera; family Gracillariidae; genus Euspilapteryx; species Euspilapteryx auroguttella. The sequence goes on along the minus strand of OX637643.1, from coordinate 9,801,021 downwards.
ACCTTTTTATCAACTTTTCCTATAGAAAACGACAAATTATTGATAAAAAATTAACAATTCAAATAAATGGAAATGGAAGCATTGTTTCGTGATTCCATCATCAAAATCATCATCATAATCTCAGCCTAAAATCGTCCACTGCTGGACGCAGGCTTTCTCCACACATTGCCACACCGACGGGTCTTGCTTAGTAGACTCTCGTCCGGTGTGAAATAACAGAGTTAGTGAGTTTATAATCACCATCATCTCAGCCGAAAAACGTCCACTGCTGGACGCAGGCCTCCCCCACACATCGGCACACCGACGGGTCATGTCTTGAGCGACTCTCGTCCTGTGTGACATCTCAGAGTTAGTGAGTTCATCATCACCATCATTTCAGCCTAAAATCATCCACTGCTGGACGCAGGCCTCCCCCAAACATCGCCACACCGACGGGTCTTGCTTAGGCGACTCTCGTCCGGTGTGACATCACAGAGTTAATGCGTTCATAATCATCATCATCTCAGCCGAAAGGCGTCCACTGCAGGACGTAGGCCTCCCCCACAAATCACCACACTGACGGGTCTCTCGTCCGGTTTGACATCTCAGAGTTAGTGAGTTCATCATCACCACCCATCTCAGCCGAAAATCGTCCACTGCTGGACGCAGGCCTCCCCCACACATCGCCACACCGACGGGTCATGTTTCGAGTGACTCTCACTCATCCAGAGTTATCCCGCAGTCTACAGCGGTCTTCTGACCACCTTGTGAAAGGTCTACCTACTCTGCGTCTTTCGGTGCGCGGTCGCCACAATGCGTGTCACTCACTCCCTAAAGTAAAAAATTAAAATCGAAACGCCTGACAAAGGTCTAGGCTCGTAGAAGACCTTTCCCAATTTATGGGTAGAACGAGGCGGAATGATGGTCAGTAATAGGACCAACGTTAATTTGGCATAGGTAATCAATATTGCATGGTCTACTTACAAACTATATAAACGTACACAGTAAACGGTAATCTAATACCTACGGTACCAAATAAAAGAAAATACATAGCTATGATAATATTTCGCGCTCTAACGCGCTCTCTTTACTAAGTCCACTAACTAGGTATATGTAGGTATTGGTACCTTATTCCAAAGTTCTTGCACTGATTCAAACACAATCGACATCATGACAAATCGATTCTAAGTTTTCTATTTCACTTTTTCGTATGAAAACATTTCATTTGGTGTCTTATCTTCACATATCTTCGACTAAGTTTTCACTATCGACATAGACTGGAATCGCGCACGACGTTTTTTAGACCATAGACATGGCAAAAGCGGGCACAGACCAAACATTTCTCAATCGTTTGAACGATTGTTGGTCGTAACGACGCCGTCCTATTTACATTCTAAAAAAGATTAGTGTAGTAATATTTACCATTTTTGGAACAAGATGGAAGTCGGACGGTCAGCAATCGTTACGAGGCTGTAACGGCCCGAAAAAATATGGGAATCAAGGTCTGATCAATGGATCTACGATGGATCCTCCTACTGTCGAGAGAAGCCTCTGGCTGCTGCACTTACGCCTATTTGTTCCACCTTATAACCGGTAACTGTAACTGGTAACTCCAAAAAACTTTGCTTAAAACGAATTCTACGCAGCGTTCTACTTTGTCTATTATAATGTTCTAGGGCCTATTACGGCCGCTTTTGCAATTTTGCTTTGAGTCCTCTTTGCGTTTTTTTTGTTTTGACTTTGACACTTGGAGGACGAAAAGCAATATTGCAAATGCGGCCATAATAGGCCCTGCGGGTCTATTATGGCCACATTTGGTAGATCATTCTTCGTTCCTTAAATTTTCTTTTTAAAAAAAATCATTCATTTGGTAAGATGTTCATTCAAAAAATGACAGCTAGATGTCTTCTTAAAGCAGAATCATTTTCAATACCTCTTTTTTGACAGGTTTCTAAGGGAATTCGTAAGATGGCCTTAATTTGATTTTATCTTTTAGCTGTCAAATAAGTGAACGTAACGATTGAAAAATATAGGTGCTTTTTTCATTCATCCTTCATTCTTTGACTGATCCGTGGCTCAGTTGGAAGTGATTTGAACTGAGACATCGAAGCACTAGGTTCGATCCCGGCGGGGCGAACATTGATAAGATGAATATAGATTTTTGTTTCCCGGTCTAGGTATATTGTATTGTCTCTGTATGTGTTTCGGGCAACCTAGATACAGTTTCTACCTATTAAATTAATTGCTCTAAGTAGTGGGGAGCGTTATTATTATTATTTATTATCAATACAAATCTAGAGTGTTTTTACGAACACACCCTTTAATATTTTTGTTTATTTATTTCTTGTACTAGTGTACCAGGGCAAAACCTTTTTTGGTACCCACTTCTAAAATTCACTTATTGAATAAACTAGCCTACACTAGCACTTGCCTATGAGTTGCTGTTGGTCTATCTGTCTATCTTTCAATCAGCTAATAAGTAGGAAACTAACGAATAATGTTAGTAAAATAAAAATAACTAGATTTACAATGAGTTGTTGTCGGTCTGCCTGTCTATCTTTAAACCAGCTAAAAAGAAGGAAACTAATAATGTTAGTAAAATAACAATAACTAGATTTACATTTATTTATTTTTTAACATCAAATATATTAGGTATAATAGTTGTTTGCATACAGTGTAAATAAATAATTATTTATTTTTAATACAATTTGTTTAAAATCTTTAAATACTAAATATGACTTCTTCAGGTGTTTTGGTCACAGCTCTGAAACAAAGAAAATAAATTAAATCTTTTTTTTTGCAACACGGTGCCGTTTTACACAAAATAATTTTCTGTTACACGCACAACAAGAATAGCAATGGTTTAACCAAATTGCTAACAATAAACAAGTCCATCGAATTCAGGTAAGAAACTGGACCCTAGATTTCAGACACGGGGTGAGGCAGACATGCTGTGGTGGAGGTGCGAAGTGCAGAGTTGTTGGTGAAGCAACTTCTTTAACTTTGCCTTGGGAAGTTGATCTCTGCGAAGCATGACTAAACTGAAAATAATGCAGGGGTTAAATATGTTATAAGTTAAAACAGTAGGCTAGCCTATTGCCGGTACCTAGATACTTACAGTTGCCCATTTCCAGGATGTCTTTTTAGCCCCTGAGCCTTGGCTTTGTAATTTTTTCGTCAAATTGCGCTAAGTAAAAGCAATTTCCTCGCGACCTCTTGGTGGTATTTTATTACGTAGTAAAAATGGAAAGATCGTTTTCTTTGAATGCTGAATGCTTACTTTTCATATTGCACCTATTTTCTTTGATAACGGAAGTCAAGCAAAAAATATTTTTAGCTAAACCAAAACAAATAAACTGCATAGGGTTGTCCACGTTAAAAAAAAACTCGTACTATAGCCACTAAAAATCTCAAATTTGGATTTGAAACCTCGTACATTTATTTAACTTGCCATTTTTTTTTAAAAAAGAAGAAAGACTTTTTTTGTTACGTTCACTTTTTAGTGTTAATATATAAAAAAATATGTAACTTACTCAATACTAAACATTTCATTGTTTCAAAATTGTATACTTCATAAACTACACTGAGTAGAGTACACTAAGCAAAGTGAGTATTATTTTTCAAATGAGGGGTTTTCAAAGTGACAGAAAAGAAAAAAAAAGTTTCATAATACGCCGGTAGATGGCGGTGTTTAAAGGAATATAAGAGAAATGGGAGATCGAATATTGACTGAATCTTTTTATTAAATCATTTTCTGCTAAGCATAAATCTTAATTTCGACTACTCCGTCACTGCCTCAGTTAAATTTTAATTTTTTTCAGCTCACCTATTGCTCCTGGCAGAGCGCCATCTAGTAGCAGCTTAATAAAACTTGTTTTTTTCTTCTGTGCTGTCAAATTGAAAACCTCTCATTGATAGAATAGATAGGTGTAGGTTTTCAGAAAAGCACAAAAGTAGGTAAGTAAATATACGTAAAAATACGCAGATGAGGCAACGTCAATCCCATTCAAAAAGTTCTGATAGATGGCACTAGTTTACTATACGAATGATAGTTTTGGTTATAACCTTATATTTATTATTTTTATTGCTTTGAATGTATTTTTAGATTCCTTGCTATAGACTGTTTTTATTTTAATCACTTACGATTAAAGCTATAATTAAATGTTTCTAGTAATAAAAAGTCATGCTTCTTCCCCTATGTCAAAATCTAGTAAATAGTACGAGTCTGATAGTGTCCTTGTACCTCGTACGGAAATCCCAAAATCTCGTATTTGTACGAGAAACCTCGTACGGTTGGCAACCCAAACAAACATACCACAGACTCATAAAAACTTTGCATCAAACCACCACAGATAAAATAATAACAAACAATCTGTTGCAAATGTTGCAATAAACAAAATTTTCATGACTAACTAATAAAACAAGCAAATGAAGAGTCTATTTGGCAATAAAATAACGTTTCCCGATTGGAACTCTATTAAAAACTCAAAGTTAATACTTGAAATGTACCTAAACAGTAATTAAATACAATTAAATGAGTCTGCAAAAAAACCGGTAAAATAAAAAATGCGGGAATCCCTTTTATTTTTTTATAACAGCAACATTGCGCCGTAATGTCAAGTAGGCTGCCGCTTAGAGGAAATGAACGAAAGGGAGAATGGATTTTAAAACGGCCATATTATGATTTCAAGTGACATTTCGCTTTGATTCCTCATTCATTTTCGTTTCCATTTCATTGTTGCTAAAGTGGCCTTAGTAGACCCGCTGTTCTTCTGTGGTAGTAGTGGTAGTATGAGGGTAGTATCCATGTAGTATCGTAGTATCCATCCATATCCCAATCATCAGAGAGAAGGTAAATCACTACGTTTTAAGAGCCGCCACCCTAGCTCTTTCCTAGCTAAGTTTAGGTGTTTTTTCATACCTACTTGAGGAAGCAAAATTTATTTCAAGCGTTTATGCCATCACTGACATTTCTCTTTTCTCTGATCACTGACACCTACATTGTGATGTACGTAATCGATAATAGTGCTGAAAAGTATCGATATAACCGCCATTTATCCATATCGATATATCGATGAACATCAATTCGATGAACATCAATTAAAAAAAAATACACTTTTGTTGCCTACCCTTAAGTTAATAAAACGAACAAAGTTATTTGAATGCATTTATTTATACATATAACCGATATATATTAGTATGCTTACATAAAAAGAAATAGAAAAATAGAACTTTAAATTTACCTTGATTATACATATTGAAAATAAAAAAATACTTATTCATAATGTAGAATACAAGGTTTCTTATATTGAAAGCCTAGTAGAAATAATCAATATATATAAAACTTTTCCGTTACTGACTGACTGACTGACTGACTGACTGCCAGACAACGCAGAGCCGAAACTACTGGGCGTAGCGGGCTGAAATTTTGCAAGTGGGTGCCTTGGGGAGTGTAGGGGGGCACTAAGAAAGGATTTCCCGAAATTCCCATGGGAACGGGAAAAAACGGGAATTTTGAGTTTATGAGAAATCTGCGCGGGTGAAACCGCGGGGCAGCTTCTAGTGATTCTATAAGTAATTTATCCATCAGTCGAAGAATACGTTTACTCCATATAGTAGCCCTTGGTTACAGCGCCCTTGTTGAAGGGTTACTCAGCTTCAACATCAATCACGATTCACGTTCATTCTTCCCAAATCCGATCGAATATTGCACAAAACAGCGGTCAAGTTTGAGACGTAAAACTTATTTTCACCAGCACCAGATATTTAATATACACAAGAGTAGAACTCAACCAGATGTATTTTCAATTTGTAAAATGCACATTTTGCAATTTTAACTCAATTATAAAACAGTTTTTTTTATTCTAATATTTAGAAAAATAACAATTAAGAAAACTGTCATGTGTCACAATAACAAAACAAAACAAAAGAGTGCTCAATGTCAGAAACATATCGTGGCTTTACTAACAACACCGCCCAAGTCATTTTTCTTAACTTTTCAGGAGGCAATAAAAACTTCATAATTTAGCTAATAACTGTCCAAATTATGTTTTTTTTTCACTAAAGTGATTATAAAAGAATAATGAATCCGAAAATGACACCTAAATTGTGATTTTTATGTATATTGTGCTTTAAAAATGACTTGGGCGGTGTTCATCGGTAAAAAATGTGGACTTACGCGGTGTTTATAGGAAAATAAGTTTTTTTATTATCAACGAAAAACTCTATTTAATATAAAGAAAAGCCGTTTTTACTTTAATTATTAACTCTACAGAGACTTAAACTCGTGTATGTAAGTAGTTTTGACCAAAAATTGTGTAAATATTTTAGACTTGCAGTACTTAGTTAACGATTTGTCACTAGCACCCACTAATAGGTGGGTTTGTCAATACTTACAAAAAAATTATAAAAAGATAGCTCAGTCTTCTTTATCATCATCTCAGCCGGGATACTTCCAATATTGGGCATAAGCCTCCCCCTCAGATTGCCACAAAGACAAACATTTCGAAGGGGAAGTTTTGCCTTAATCGCCACGCTTGGTAAGTGGGTTGGTGATCATATTATTATCCTTCTTTTTTTCCAGTTGTGGGAGTAGAGGAATGCCTGCACTTAGCTCGCGTGCTAGGAGCCATTGTGCATTTCCCCTCATTTATTGCAGCCATCCAAATTCATCAGAAAACTGCAGGTGGTCAGCTGGGCTATGGTTGGCTGCTATAAATTTTTGTGTTATTTTCCACTATCATTGCATACCCATGTGGTGTATTTTTCATTGGCCTTTATTGCTACACTGGAGGGTGCATTAGATCCCGTGTAGACTCCAGCTGATGCATTAAAGCCAGGTGTGACCCGCGGGCGGAGTCCTTTTTGAGCCGTTACGTACCTTTAGCAGCTCCCTAGAGCCCACACAGACCTCCTGCGCAGTGACCAGATTGATGTAGTTATGTGGGTTTTTCATTCGTGGAAGCCTTTATTGCTTTGCTGGTGGGTGCTTTAGAGCCCCTGCAGACCCTAAGAGAAGCACCTTTCGGACCAGTAGGTTCTCTCAAGCCCGCATAGAACCCTGCCTCCGCATTGAAGCCCGATTGGTTCTGCATAGCCCTCCCTCGTGCCCACATTGAGTTTCAGCGCTATTACTAGCGATACCAGATCGCTGGTAAAGGTGACAACGGCTCTGGCTGCTTTCTCAGCCCTTATGATAACCCTCTGGTCCCTGGTGATCGCAGTATGGCTTGTTAAGTTTTTCAATGAAGAACTTCTGTCCGATCTTCCAATGTTCCCTTAGTCACATTTTATGATATCTATAGATTCGTTATTAGGCCACACAGATATTTTTAAAAAGAACCAACAAGGAATTACACCTTTCATTTATGTTTAGAGTAGGCTTTGAAGCACCAACTAAATTCATTCAAAGCACTGAAGATTAGACAGATAAATCAATATTTTCGACATCTGTACTTGTTTTTAGATGATTTTTATCCTTAGTTTATGCAAGGTGCACCTTTTTTTAACTATAGATTTTAACATTATTCTCAATCTATTAAGAAACTCATTATAAAAGATAAAAATCTGTATTGTCCGTCTGCAAACACATACAAAAACACCGCTCAAGTCGGTAGTTTTAATCTCCAAACACCGCTTAAGTCCAAGACCTTATTTTAGAACTGAAAACCTTCAATATTACTCAATGAAACATTAATACTAGTTATTTAATACAAAAACATACCATTTAGGTAGCTATTCACAAACTTTTCAGGTTTATTCAGCTAAAAAAATAACACAATATCACTAAATAATGGAGCACAGTGTCGGCGCGTGCTGTTTTCCGTAGCGATTTGACAGACTTGGGCGGTGTTTCAAGACCAATCGACTTAAGCGGTGTCAGTATAATTTAAAATAAAGGCAGTTCTTGTTAAACAACTAAACAATGAGATGAGTTTAAAAGACGCGCGAAAAAAAGATCTATCCAATGGCATCAAAATGTCAAAACCGCCAAAAATCGACTTGGGCGGTGTTGTTAGTAAAGCCACGATATATCATAGCTATGATAGAGTATAGAAAAATAATGAGGGGTTTTCAAAGTGACATAAAAGAAAAAAAAAGTTTCATAATACGCCCGTAGATGGCGGTGTCTAAAGCAATATCAGAGAGATGGAAGATCGAGTTTTGACTGATTCTTGGGATTAGATCATTTTCTGCTAAGTATAAATCTAAATTACACCCACTCCGTCACTGCCAAAGTTAAATTTTAATTTTTATGTTTTATTTTGAGCTATTCAATCATTCATTTTCTTCCTGACAGAGCGCCATCTATAATAATAAAACTTGTTTTTTTCTTCTGAGCTGTCAAATTGAAAACCAGAAACAAGAATAAGGTTCCCAGCTCAGGTTCCCAGGAAATATCTAGGCCAACCTAACAATTTTAAAAAATATATCTAACTGCGGTAATGGTTAACTGCCGGTACAAAAACTTGTGTTCTACTGACTGCCCATCATCTCTACTCATCTCTAGTTGGTCTGTGCTCTACTCTAGTTCATAGAAAAATTTTACTCTCTCTCTAGTTGGTCTGTGGGCTGTGGGGCTGGTTGTGTTAAGTGTTGTGTGGTGTGGATCTAAAATAAACTAATAAACAAATCTTAATTTTAGCTTTGCCAACAATTTCATTATTGTTTACTCATTTTACCAGTTGTTCTCTTTTACTTTTATTTGTTATTTTAACATTCTACTCTGCTACGTAAGAATCTGAGTTTGTAAGAAGATAGTGGCTATCAGTCCTTGTTGCTCTGTCGTAGGCTGTGTAGTAAATGAACATTGTTTTAAAACGAATTACTCGTGTTTCTCCAAAAACAGTTTTACTGGTATCATATACCAATTCCTGCAATCCTACCTACCGTAAGATGGGATTGCTAACTGAAGGAAGCCCTTTGACCTGGAAGGAAACCAAAGCCTTAGCTGATCACGTGCGCCAGCACGGCGTGGAACAGTTTATCAACCTGTACAGCAAGCTGCGGGATCGCACGGGGGATGTGTTGAAGTGGGGTGATGAGGTATATCAGCCCCTAAAACAACCCACTGACCCATTACTTTTTTATAATATTTGATGAATTTTTTGAGTACCTAAAACGACCCACCAACCCAAACTTTTTTTGCAGGTTGAATATATAATAGTTAAATTTGATGATGAAAAGCAACGTGCCACAGTAAGTCTGCGTGCCAATGAGTTGCTACCAATTCTTCAGGAGAAGGAAAACAATGATCCTAAAAGTAAGTTAGTATAGATAAATGATAATGTCATATTGTGTAGTTTAAAAAAGTCAGAAGGCATGTGGAAATATGGAGGCACTTAACATTTGAAAAGTAATAATTTTTATCTAGTTCTGGGTAATATATCTCCTAAAGTTATCTTAAAATCTGTTGTTTTTAGATGCAAAATCCCTGTGGCGGCCTGAATATGGAGCATACATGGTGGAGGGCACACCAGGCCGGCCTTATGGGGGCCTCCTTGCTCACTTTAACATTGTCGAGGCTAACATGCAGTACCGGCGGGCCGAGGCCAGCGCGCTACTCCAGGAAGGGGAAGTTATAATGAGCATTACCAATTTTCCAAGGTATTTTTTTTTACTTGTAACCTATAGTACTGCAACAGAGAGAAAGATGGAACATTGAACTTTTGCTCTGGAGGGCAAGTTTCTAACTAAAACTATCAACTCGTAATTGTTTTGTTAGTGACTTCGTTCACTTTTGCTGTTTTCTTTAGGCGTGCAACAGAAAATTTCTTTGTCAAAGCGGCAATGTTAAACAAGGTTGCTAACAAGACAATTATGAGTCAATCGTTTTTAGTTAATAAACTTATCCCCCTAGTATGTTGTTTGGCATAGACAGAAAACAAACCAATTTATTGTAATAAATTTACATTACAAAAAGTTATGAATTAATAATAGTATACATAGCAACTATAATTTTTTATTGAAAACAATATACTTATACATATTTTTAACTAAAAACTACAATTACTTGCTTTTAGCCATTTTTCTTTACTTTTCAAATATAATATTACATGGTGAAACAGAGATGAACAGTTCAAGACTCTTTTAATATTGTAGTGATTTGCAGATTAGGCTGTCCAAACTTCACGTCTCCGCCGCACCCGCCGACCCCCGACGCGGGCGTCACGAGGTCACTCTTTTTCCCTGACGACGCCATCTTCCCAGGACACCCTCGATTTAAAACTCTAACATCTAACATACGGGAGAGGCGTGGGGAGAAAGTCGCTATCAATATACCAGGTGAATAATTTAGCTTGATATCTTGTATGTGGAAGATTGCGTAACCTTTATCTAGTAGGTAGCAATTTTAACAAAATTGATTGGATGACTTGCAGTTTTATTAATCTGTTACAGTTTAATGGTTTCATTTTACTACTAGCTTTTGCCCGCAGCTTCGCAAGCAGTTTTTCATAATAAATGAAAATTACTTGTTCATTTGTTTTGTTATACTCAGAAATATCAGAAATTCATTTCCAACTTTTAATCCAAACCCTAAAGAAATCAATATCAAGCAGTTTCCCTTTACAATACAAATATTCTATCTTTAGCTGTTTGGGCTGCAAGCTGCAAGATTTAATATCCCTTTTTTCTCTTTTTCCATTTCAGCCACTTTTCATAATGCCATCCTTTATACAAACTAACCTAGGTATATGCATAACTCTGACGCTTCAAAAAAAACCCACTTCATCTACCCAGTACACTCCATTTACTTTCATAATCATCGTCGTCCCTACCGATAGACGTTCACTACTGTGTCTCACCCCCGCAGGTCGCCATACCAACCGGTCTTGCGCGATGTTTATTTAGTGTACATGAACAACCATTTTTTTTTTTCATACAAACTTTTACCCCCTGTATCCGCATAAACTAAGAGGACGCCCCTTTATAATTAAACTTTATGTCCACCGTATAGGATTTTAAAATATATTACTTTTTATGTAATCAGAAGCCACAATAACCTAAAAAATGCCACACTTATCGATTTATTTTAAGTTATATGTCCGGCATCTTGGATTTAAAAAGCAATGTCTTTTTGTAATAATCATCTCTAAAACCTAGAAAAATCACCCATTTCGATTTCTAAGAAAAATTATAAGCAATTTCGGTTTTTCATACAAACTTTAACATCCTGTATGAAGGACTCCAGTAACTATAGAAGCAGTTATGATACTATATTCAGTGAGTTGTAATTACTACGTATAGAGACGCTCGCTCTAACGAAAATCGTGTCCGCCTTTTCCCCCTCCCTCTTTCTCTCGCGTCTCATAGATTATGATAGTCCAGATGTGCACAGCTCAAACACAGCTATTAAACCTACGAAACTTAATTTGATTTATTGCAATTATGACTTGGTAATAAAAAATATAAATTGAAGAAGTAAAAGAAAATAAATTATTTTGTAATTATAATTCAAAAATGAAATTTCTCAAAAATAAATTATTTAAATAAAATGAAAATCCATAAATGTCATTTAGCATTATTTTTTAATTTAGATTCTGACGATCAGACGAAGTCAGACAAAAGAGGAGGTCACAGCCAACAATAAATACCTACGTGTCCTATCTGTACGATTTACTCTCAGTATTTTCTTACAAAATGGCGGTACCGTGGAATGCACTAGAAAATAATGTAAAAAACTAGTTTTAATTGATATTTTGGATACTTACCGACGATAAGTCACACCGGTGTTTTTTTTACTCCAGTGGAGTGATTTGTGCATTCATTCATTATGCAAGACGGAATTTTCTCATATATTTATTTTAGACGCCAAAGCGGGTGAACACCTCGAGCGTAGGTAAGCGAATAAACGCGCTCCAACGCACTGCGCAAGACCCAGTTCGGGGTTGTCGTTTCCATACGCTTGTAATAGGGGCATTCCATGCAACGTGACACCAGACAAGTAAAACATTAAAGTTAAAGAATAGTTTATTTATGCATTTAGAATAACAGTATACAGTCTTAAGTTTATGAAATTAATAAAAAAAAATCGAAAAAAACAGTTTTTTCTACTTTTTTGGTCAATATCAACACAGGTGTTAGTCAAGCTCACCACATACAGGTTATTGTGTATGATTTCAAAAAATAAAAACCCAGATATTATGAATGTGAATCAGCCTGTTGGGAACATAAGCAATTAGTACATTACTTAAGATTTACTACGTAAAATATAAATTAAAACGGTTAGTTAGTTTCTATAATATTAAGCAATCATTGGTAACCAGAACTATGTCCCGACCGTCACATTTAAATTAACTTTTGTTGATTTTTACCTTTAAAATGCGTGTTTATGATAAAATGCGTGTATTGCAAGTAACAAATAAATAGAATCTGAGGGGTTTGCCATTTCTTAAAGTGGCTATGGGCTGTTGTTTTTTTTACACATTAATTTAAAGTTCTGTCCCGACCGTCACAGTCCCATCCAACCATCATAATTCCAAGTAGCAATTTTCTTGTATTTTTACAAATATCGCTTGCATTGGGCTTAAACAAGTCTATCCAAAAATTATTTAATTAATTTTCTTGGTTTTATTGATTTTTTTGTATATATTTCGTAGCAAAATACTCGTATTTTTTAAATTTCGCTTCCTTAAGGCTTAAATAAGACTAAACATATTATAATAAATTTTAATTCCCCGAGTTTATTGGTTTTTTGATATATTATGAGACGTAACGTACTCGAGTGGCCCCCCATTACCAAAAAAGGCCTATTGTCCAGCAGAAGACTATGAGTATGAGAGTATAATAATAATAACACATCACACTCAGAGCCCCTAACTAGGAAGAACCTATATCAAGGGCGCCCGAAACACACACAGAGACGAACATCACACCCAGACCTGAAACAAACATTGATATTCATCATATCAAAATTCGCCCCGCCCGGGAATCGAACCCCGGTGCTCACGCTTACTCAGTCCACATCACTGCCAACTGAGCCACGGAGCAGTCGAAAAGTATGACTACTTTTTTCTTACTCATTACTACATACTTCAAAGTATGAAGTAATGAGTAAGAAAAAAGTAGAATAAGAAAACTGAAAGCTAAGGAAAACCAATACAAAGTAACTATGCATAGAAAGCCTCAGAAAGCAAAGATATCAAAGAAATTGTAAGAGTAAAAATATTAAGGGATCGCATTTTTTGACGTTTTAGCAATATATAGCTGATTTTGAAAAATAATTGTAAAAGTTAATGTAAAAAAAACTTTAATTAAACTAAATAAAAGAATAAAAAAACATTTTTTTTTGTTGATTTGTTACTCGTCCCGACCGTCACAATGACTTGTCCCGACCGTCACACTCATCAAATCGGAACTTTGTTAAAAAAAAATCATTTTTGTTACTTGAAATCTGTACATACTGAAAGCTTCACTATTCATAAATTTGCATAGAATGATTCGTATTCATATCATTAATAGTTTCTTACAAACTTTAAAATGTATGTGTAAATCTGGAGTAGACAAGAAAGTAAGGGTCCCGACCGTCACAATTTTCAAGACCTTTTTTTTCATAGTAAATTATTAAGTACATGCTTGAAATTTAGGGATGTTAAAGTTTAATGATTTAAGTTTATGTTGAAATCGCAGTTTTTATTTGGTGTTCTTAAATAACTGAAATAAATACAGAAGTACTTAGAAAAAGGAGTAAAATGTCCCGACCGTCACACTTGGAATGCCCCAATAATAGTTCAATGACTATATTTGATGTTTTAATATTAATAGGAACTTATTTTGAAAATTTTTAGTTTCTGCGTCATTAGTTTAGATTTTAGCGAAAAACCTGTTTTATCCTGTATAAAAACTCGGGGGAAAATATAAAAAAATAAACTACATAAATATGGTGTTTTTAATTCTAAGAGAATCTACATGTAAATTTAAACTTTCTAAACCAAGACGTTTAGAAGTTTTATACACACTGTTACACACTGTGTTCAGACAATCTGAACGCCTGCACAAAAAGATGAAGCAACTTTCATCAGCCGTCGTCACACACGCAACAGCCCAGGCAGTATATGCGACTGCCCCTCCAGCAACCACCGTTACGCCGAGGTTCGAATCTATTGGCGGTCGACGAGGAGCACCTAGCGTCATCACAGCCGTTGCAGCCGGGAGCCAATCACGGAGCACCAGCTGCAGCCGACCAATGACCTGAGGGACGGTGGAAGATTTGGCAGTCGTTATCCACAAATTTTGAACCTAACACTTGTAGCTTCACGCGCGACCAACTTTGTTCTTGTTCAGTTTACGCACCTCTGTAAATTACTAACACTATTTAAATACAAGATTGGAATTACGCTTTATAAGGAAAGGATTTTATTTCGCCCCATCACACAGGAGCAAAAACCCCAAACATATTTTGGTCCTTCGAGCCGGATTCACAACTTCTACGTCGGACAAAGATCACACTTTGGTAAGACGAGCCAGCCAAGATCCTTTCCCATCCAACACCACACTTGTGTTAACATCGTACCGTGTAATATTCCAGTGTATTCGATCCGCTGCGTCATACAACCAGGCGAGACCCGCAGTTAGCCGTATCCGCAGCACAGCGCAGTGAACTTTGAACCGTGAGTACCTCAGCTTCTCATATCCACCAAAATGCATACGAATGATACTAAAGAATGTACCTCTGCGTCTAATCTCAGTACTTCCACTACTAGTTACACGACTGCTAACTTAGGCAATTTGAATATCGCATCTACCTCTAAATCCACTAGTAAATCACCAGTTAGAACAGATCCTATGTCAATTTTAATTCGTAAAAGAGGTTTCTGCAAGGGTAGACTAACTAAATTGCAGAATTTTATTGAGTCGTTTAACGGTCAAAATTTAAATTCCGATAGGACTAACGAATTAAAATTGCGCATAAACGGAGCATCTAACCTTTTAATTGAATTTAATGCAATACAGTCACAAATAGAGGAGTCCTCAGATGACTTTAGCGAACAGTTGGATTGCAGAGAGTCTTTTGAGAATAGTTATTACGCAACGATAGCTAGGGCAAATTCGATGTTGTCTGAAGATAAGGTCCCCGAAAACAATAATTTTAATGCGTCAAACTCATTTGCGTCAGTAAAATTACCGGCAATAGTTCTTCCGACCTTTGAGGGATCATTTCAGGATTGGTTAGCGTTCAGGGATTCGTTTATATCTCTAGTTCATGAGTCTACACACCTAAGCCACATCCAGAAGTTTCACTACTTAAAATCTTCACTCAAAGGCAGCGCTGCACTAGTAATCGATTCCCTAGAGTTTTCTGCTAATAATTATAACGTTGCATGGGAGCTACTTACGAATCGCTACAATAACAACTCACTACTAATCCATAATCACGTAAAATCGTTATTTACCATTCAATCTTTGACTAAAGAATCACCGGTTTTGCTAAGGAAACTTACTGACACAGTATTGAAGAATTTACGAGCTCTAAAAGTGCTCGGTGAACCAACCGATTCGTGGGATACACTTATAATTTACATCGTAGTTTCTAAATTAGATCCCACCACCGAACGCGAATGGGAAAATTATAAACACACATTAAACTTAATAAAAACCGATGATTCTACGTCTAAATTGAAAACTGAAGACCTTTTAAAATTTATAGGAAGCAGGGCGGACATGTTGGAGACTATTATAGTTAGCCACGACACGAAAAAACACGAAACAAAAGTGCACTGTAATATCTCCACCGGGTCCGCACCCTCTCAGAATTCTAAAAGGTCCACAACCACAACACACACACAATTCACTCAGAAACCATGCCCCGTCTGCAGTGGTAAGCATCCTATTTACTCCTGCCAGAGGTTTCTGGATCTGCCATTGACTGGAAAACATAATGTAGTCACGCAGCACAA
Source organism: Euspilapteryx auroguttella (assembly GCA_951802225.1). Lineage (NCBI taxonomy): Eukaryota > Metazoa > Arthropoda > Insecta > Lepidoptera > Gracillariidae > Euspilapteryx > Euspilapteryx auroguttella. The sequence continues at coordinate 9,785,146 of OX637643.1, read as the reverse complement.
ATTATGTGACAACTGTTTGCGTTCCGGTCACCAGTCAACTGAATGCACGTACGGGCCGTGTAAGAAATGTTTAAAGAAACATAATACACTACTACATCGCGAAGAGTCTAATGGAGGCACACAAAATGGCGCCTTAGCGCTATTCACATTAGATAACGAATCTACTGATTCAACTCTAGCGCATCACACACACACCTACGCACAGCAAGACGGTTCTATCACACAAGAGTCGCATGTACATCCACTACAACCGGTTCTATTGTCCACCGCTATTATCGAAGTACGCGATATTCACGACAAATATCACACAGCACGCGCACTTCTCGATAGCGGTAGTCAACGGTGCTTTATGACAAAATCACTACATAATAAATTACACACACAAGTTATACAGTCCACTTACAATATCAAAGGAGTAGGAAACTCAGTCACACAGTGTACAGAGTCATGCAATCTTGAAATAAGGTCGCTAGTAAGTTCCTACACAACACACATAAATTGTTTAATTCTTCCACAAATAACGTCTAACTTACCTACATACACACTTGGAAATCAAGGGCTCTGCATTCCGAATCACATTCAGTTGGCCGATCCGTCTTACTTTGAGTCACGAGCAATAGATGTTTTGATAGGTGCGGATTTATTTTGGGAGTTGCTTGATGAAGGAAAGTTTAGATTGTCAAGTGGCCCCCACCTACAAAACTCTAAATTGGGATGGATCATTTCAGGAACCATAACCACGGGTAGTATTACCAGTTCCCAAATATCATGTAATTTTACACAATCGTTAGAAATTCAGTTAAAGAAATTTTGGGAATTGGAGGAGATCGTTCGATCAACTGAAATACGAAGTGGCGAGGAACAGGCCTGCGAAGATTCTTTTGTTAAAAACACGACGCGCATGCCTGACGGCAGATTTTCCGTAAGTCTACCGCTTAAAAATTCACCTTTCACGTTAGGCGAGTCCTTTTCTCAGGCAAAGCGACGTTTCTTAACACTTGAAAAACGTCTTAATTCATCACCAGAATATAAAGAAATGTACAGTCAGTTTATTAAAGAGTACATAAGTTTAGGGCATATGTCACGCGTAACTATTTACGGAAATCCGCACTACATCCTACCGCATCACGGAGTCTTTCGAGCGCACAGCACTACTACAAAGTTGCGAGTAGTGTTTGATGCAAGTGCTAAAACTGCCACAGGGAAATCACTTAATGATTTGCAGTACATAGGCCCCGCTATACAAGGCGATCTTATTGCGATTTTACTACGATTTCGTGAGAATCGCTGGGTAGCATGTGCCGATATTGAGAAAATGTATCGGCAAGTGCTCGTGAAGGACTGCGATAGGGATTTACAATTAATTTTATGGCGTGATAACCCATCCGAACCCCTCGATGTATATAAACTGAATACTGTAACATATGGTACCGCCTCTGCTCCTTTCCTAAGTTGTAGGTGTTTAAAGGAGCTTGCATCAGAATGTGTTCAGTCAAATCCGGAAGTCAGTAGAACAATACGTGAGGATTTCTATGTTGACGATTTAATAACAAGTCACTCATGTCTGAAAACTCTCAAGGACATTTGTAAAAAGACATCTCAGGTATTAGAGTCCGGGTGCTTTCCACTTCGAAAATGGGTTTACAACTTTGACTGCGGAGACACACCAAACCCTGCGTGCACTTCAAAGGAGCTATCCTTAGGTGATAACGTACACCACAAAACCTTGGGTCTCGGTTGGTTAAATCAATCTGACACATTACACTTTCACACAGAGTTAGAAGTCAATAATAGAAACATAACTAAACGTGTTATTCTATCCCAAGTTTCTAAAATATTTGACCCTCTCGGTTTACTTAGTCCGTTCATTATTATTGCTAAGGTTTTATTGCAAAAAATGTGGCTTTTAAAATTAGGGTGGGACGAGGCATTACCGAGTGAGGTCATTATATCATGGGAACAATTCACACATAACATTAATCTTCTATACACCTTACGCATACCACGATACGTAATGGGTGAAAATTCAACACACATAGAACTACATATCTTCACGGACGCATCACAGGTAGCATACGGAACTTGTGCCTATGTACGTACCATTAGTAGTGACTCAATAGTAACTATGAGACTCTTGAGCTCGAAAGGTAAGGTTGCTCCGCTTAAACCCACAAGTATACCGCGCCTAGAGTTGTGCGGCGCGCTTGTAGGTGCTAGATTGTACGAAAAGATTCAGGAGTCACTACGTTGCCAATTTGACAGTATTAACTTCTGGACTGATTCAACAATAGTACTAGGTTGGCTACGCATGAATCCCAATCAACTTAAACCTTTCGTTCAAAATAGAATAGCAGAAATTAATGAACTAACACACAATCTACCATGGCGTCATATATCTGGTAAGGAGAATCCTGCGGATATTGTCTCTCGTGGGTCGTACATAAACTCACTCAGCAATAACGACCTCTGGTGGTCAGGGCCATCGTTTTTATTGGACAGTTCGTACGATATCTCGAAAGAAAATTCAGAAATTCCAGATATAGCGACACACGATTTACCAGAAATTAAATCCCCAACTACACACGCATTTCAAGTTGAGGACAACACTAACTGGTTCCCTTTCTATAGATTCTCGCAGTTCAACCGCATGCAACGAGCCTGCGCCTATATGTTGCGATTTATACACAATTCGCGCAATGTAAACAAACGGCACACGGGCGCGTTGAGTGTAGACGAGCTGAACGAATCTTTAGTCGTTCTTACGCGAACTTCGCAAATGGAATGTTTTCCCGATCTATTAATAAATTTAAGTTCAAATAATGATTCCAATAAATCACACAATTACATCAAATTAAATCCGTTCCTAGATAGTCGCAATTTAATCAGGGTCGGGGGGAGACTTTGCAATTCACAAGAATTTTCATTTAGTAAAAAACACCCGTATCTAATTTTAAGCAAGCATCACTTCACAATGTTGTTATTTCGGTTTGAACACATTCGCCTTATGCATGCTGCCCCTCAGGCTCTTTTGTATTCGCTACGCGATGAGTGGTGGCCGGTAGGAGGTAGAAACATCGCGAGAAAGACAGTTCACAGCTGCGCTCGGTGTGCACGCTTCCGCGCGCGGCCAGTGACGCGCATTATGGGCAACTTACCAGAGCAGCGTCTAGACTCGGGGTTTCCTTTTTTGCACACAGGTGTAGATAATGCCGGACCGTTTCTTATATTAAACCGTAAAGGTCGAGGTGCCAAAACAATAAAGGCATATATTTGTATCTTTATATGTTTCACCACACGCGCAATAAATTTAGAGTTAGTAGGGGACCTATCAACAGACGCATACTTGCTGGCACTTAAGAGGTTTATTTCACGCAGAGGCAAACCAGCCAGTATTCTGTCCGACAACGGAAGAAACTTTGTAGGAGCAAAAAACGAGTTTGCTCAGTTCATGTCAACTTGCTCTAAGGATATTAGGGATTATGCTACCAGTCAGAAAATAAAATTTGACCTAATTCCAAGCTACAGTCCAAATTTCGGTGGATATTGGGAAGCCGGGGTCAAGTCAACAAAACATCACTTGCGACGGGTTGTAGGAAATGCACATTTAACGTACGAGGAATTTAATACGGTGTTAACACAAGTGGAAGCCGTCCTGAATTCCCGTCCTATAAGTCCTATGTCCACAGATCCAAATGATTTTGTTCCCTTGAGCCCAGCTCACTTCTTGGTTGGCCGTCCGTTGACCGCGCCAGCGTGTGAGGATCTACGCAGCACACCTCTGCATCGCCTGAACCGCTACCGTCGTGTGGAACAAATCCGACAACACTTCTGGGCAAGATGGTCGAAGGAGTATGTCTCCGAGCTGCAGACACGCACGAAATGGGCCTCGGACAAGGACGAGCTGAGGGTCGACACACTGGTCCTGATCAAGGAGGACAATCTACCTCCTCTCAAATGGCGACTGGGACGAATTACACGCATAATTCCTGGCCAGGACGGAGTATCCAGAGTTGCTGACATACGCACTGAATCTGGCACCATAAGAAGGGCATGTTCGAAGATCTGCCCGCTATGGGATGAAAGCCAATGAAAACACAACATCATATCATTGAAACCAGAGGCTTTCAAGGCCGGGAGTATGTTCAGACAATCTGAACGCCTGCACAAAAAGATGAAGCAACTTTCATCAGCCGTCGTCACACACGCAACAGCCCAGGCAGTATATGCGACTGCCCCTCCAGCAACCACCGTTACGCCGAGGTTCGAATCTATTGGCGGTCGACGAGGAGCACCTAGCGTCATCACAGCCGTTGCAGCCGGGAGCCAATCACGGAGCACCAGCTGCAGCCGACCAATGACCTGAGGGACGGTGGAAGATTTGGCAGTCGTTATCCACAAATTTTGAACCTAACACTTGTAGCTTCACGCGCGACCAACTTTGTTCTTGTTCAGTTTACGCACCTCTGTAAATTACTAACACTATTTAAATACAAGATTGGAATTACGCTTTATAAGGAAAGGATTTTATTTCGCCCCATCACACAGGAGCAAAAACCCCAAACACACTGTTACATCCTGTATACGGCGTCCCGTTTTTTTTGTAATTAGCCTCCCCAACAATCTAGAAACATTACCCATTTCTTTTTCTAAGAAAACTAATGAGCGGTTTCGGTTCTTCATACAAACTTTTACAGCCTGTATCAAGGCTTCTTCTATACCAATATTATAAAGAGGAAAGATTTGTTTGTTTGTAACGAATAGGCTCCGGAAATACTGAACCGATTTTAAAATTCTTTCACTGATAGGAAGCTACACTATCCAAGAGTGACATAGGCTATATTAGATTTTCAAAATAATTAGGGATCCTTACCTAAACTCAAATAATGTAACCCAAGGTGCAAATTTTTCCCGTTGTTTACATATTTTGACAGGTAGGTAGTTTGTTGTTGTTGTATGTTTTTTTATTCGCCCATTCTGGGCAGTCATAAGAACAAAGTCTATAGAGCCAAGTCTTATACATATATTATATTCTATGGCGTAACGAAGTTAGCCGAGAAAGCTCGTTAACTAATAAACGCAGTTTATGAAATCTTATTTGCTGTTTTTTAATTGTATAAGGAGCTTATTTTGAATATTTCAAGTCTCTAGTGTAATTATATTAGATTTTAGCAAAAAACATGTTTCACCCTGTATAAGAACTCGGGGGCAAAATATATAAAAATCAAACCATTTATGATGTTGGTGATGCAAAAAGAATCTACAGTGTAAATTTCACCTTTCTAAACCCAGTAGTTTAGGAGTTTCATACAAACTGTTACACCCTGTTAACGGCGTACCGGTTAAGTTATCCCAAAATCCCGTTTTAGTGGGTGCCTAACTGCCTACGTCACGTAAGGAAGTTACTGATAAAATTTAATCTTTCTATCTTCAGCGGTTTTAGGCTGGGCGTCGATGTGTGAGTGCGTACGTGAGTAGATCAGTGGTATTTGGATTTTATATAATTATATAGATTCCTAAAACTTCTTCACCATAACTCATTTACGAATGTAAAAAAAATAAAATTAATGTATAATTTTTAAAAAATTTGGTGGGTAGTATTCCGCGACACGAACACTCGGATCCCGGTGGACGACTCGCACGCGCGGGAGCCGGAGGGCGCGCGGCCCGACTGCGTGTACATGGACGCCATGGGGTTCGGCATGGGCTGCTGCTGCCTGCAGCTCACCTTCCAGGCCTGCTGCATCACGGAGGCGCGCACGCTCTACGACCAGCTCGCGCCGCTCTGCCCCATCATGGTAACTGCTTCATCATCTACATGCTACTGCATCATCTAAATCATCTTCGTAATAGTGGGGGAGCCCACGATGCTAAATGGGGATTTACTCGAGCGTCGTAGAGACCTATTGGGGTGCAAAGCTTACATGATAAGATGAAAAAAATGTTATATGATATAGACCTTTACATCGGTGGGGGAAGCGGCTATAGATTTTTAAATATGTAAAAAAAAACTGTTGCATGGACATCCTCGAGTGCGTCAGATATTGATAGCATCAATGCCCTGCGTATTTTTAATAATGTACGTATGTTAATCTGATCGTTTGCATGATGCAGGTGGTTGTATGTAAGGGTTGAAAATTAAAAAAAAAATATATCCAGCGCGTCAGATTTTCTAAGGGTGTGTTAAGTGCACCAAAAAAAGCTCTCATTCACTTATCTGACGATTTCGATGGGACGCAAACTCGAGGCCGTTTTCATAATTTGCAAAAAAATTCGCCATTTTGAAATACTCAAGCGCGTCAGATTAAGATATTATATGGTTTATCTTTATGTTCTAAACGTACTGTCTCATAATATGACGATTATCTAGAGGATTCGCCTGATCTGACAAAAAATAAATAGAAAAACGGTTCACCTTAAAGGCCATCCCTGCAACTTCCCGCTAATTCCATTACTGGGCGCTTAAAATTGTACTTATGACATTTTTGAGCTCAAAATATAATTTATGTGATATTTTGAGCTCGCTAAGTTTAAAGAAATAATATTTCTATGCATTTGAGCACTCCCAGCTCGAAAGTCTGATAGAAGTTTCATAGAACACTATTTTTGGAATTTTCAAACCGCAATAACATTTGAATGGATCAACCAAATTTTCACGCGGTTGGCGGCATTAGACGCAGTTTTATCATCCTCATAAGTAATTTTGCAATTTTAATTGATCGAACCAAACATTTCGGAGTAATCCCGAAAAAAATCACTTTTTTCGGTTTTCTTTCGTTCATGATATCTCTCGAACGAATCAATCGATTTTGAACGGATTAGCGACGATCGGCGAGGTTTTTTTAAGCTTAAGGGCGGATTAGTTTTTGAAGTTGATCGATAAAGCCGTTTAAAAGTTATTCCAAGAAAACACTTACAATTTTTTTTTTTCAATTATTGAACTTAATTAATTGAAAAGCTCAGGAAATAGCATGCAAATAAATAAGTGAGAGAGTAATATATAGAGAAAGAGTGAGAGAGGAATAGAAACGCGGAGAAGGAAATGTAGGCATCACGCAGCTGCACGCATCATCATCTTCATCGACGATTTTTTGTTATTTCGGCTTGCGGAAATCGTCAGATTATATATTTTTCATTATTCTTGAATTATTTCCTTCAAAATAAAAAAAAAATAGTTACGCTCAAGAATGTCGAGATAACGTTTTTTTTTACAACTTTGTTGCCCTTCCCTTCCTTTACGTCACTCTCAAATTGTCAGATTAGTGGAATATACACTTTTTAGTATGTAATTAACTCACCCTACCTTAATCTGACGCGCTCGAGAATTTCTGATGGTCAATTTTTTTTTACTAATCTGATCCTCTATCCTTCGCGGGCGGCCTTATTTAGGGGCCTCATGTTTTGTGGAGGTACTTAACCGGGTACAAGGTATCCTCCTGTATATTAATCTGCCGCGCTTTAGTAAATCCCGAAATCCCCTCTTGGGCTCCCCTACCATAAATGCTGCTTTACAAATACAAGTATGTTGACCAAAACAATTACAACTTGACCCAAAAAAAATCGATTATTTTCATCTGCAGTGTCCGTTTTATCACTTGCGATCTACGAACAACAATAACTATGGAAGAATAACTCGCCTACAATTACGGCTTTGATTTTGGTCCCACTTACGCACACAAATCAAAGAGAATACAACGAACACTTACACTCTGTCACAAACAAATGCTTGCACGCGATTGGATGTCACGGTCACCAGGCAACCAGCGCCCAGGCAGCTACCCAGCAGACGCGTGGATGTTGTTATGCAGTAATATCTAATTTTACTCAGACCATAATTTTGAATCAACTATTATTGTTTTTTTAGGAAATAAAAATATAAGGTTGCTAAGTTCAATGTTTATGTGTAGTGTAGTCAAAAAAATGTTTTAATTTCCTAAATATTTTTGGTCTGGTCTGACTACATAGTTTACAACCATTGTGCAATTCATGTGCAAATAACATAGGGCTACGATTCCGCTGTAATGTAATTAAGCGTAGAGGTAGTATATTGTGAAAATAAAATGCCGGCTTAGAGATAACATAGATTCTTTATTTAGTAATCACTAATAATATACAAATTAAACTGTGAACTGTATAATTATGAACAGCAATATTACAGGAAATTATTAAATTAAATGAGTTAACTTACAGTACAAATGGGCAAAGCAGATTATTTTAATCGCATACGACTTCCATTTTCAGTTATGTACGGCTTCATTTTCAAAATGTATGCTGCATATTTTGCTATATTTGCTAGGCGTCCAATTGGTTTCATTTCTTTCCAAGCGTACTGCAGCTATCCATTTTTTAAATTGAGTTTTATTTCGTTTCGGAAATCTGTAGTATTAAAATCATTTGTTATCGCTGCATAATATCACCAATGTTACTCATATAAAACTGGCAAACCTCGTATTGCCTTAGAAAAAATTTACACGATTTCTACTACTGAATACATGGCTGTATGAACTATGTTCTTTAGACCAAAATGGGTGAAAAAATAAACCACAACAAAGAAATTATGACTCGAAAAGAAAAATTAAAATGTAAAGTATTTCTGAACAAATAAACAACCATCAAAATATGTAAGGTCAGTGTGGGTAAGTCCGACATACTTTTCTCCATATTCACTTTGAGATTAAGTAAGTATTGATATTTGCATTCTACGCCGATTTATGTGCTCGAAGGTAATAGAGTATGAAATGTTTTTTTATTTAACAAAGCAGAAAATGTATTAACTTTCATAAGCTTCGAGATATAGATATTTAAAAAAAAATTTGAAAATAGACGGACTTCCCGCCCATGAAGGGCAAGTCCGTCTAGTGGTTTATTATCAGAATCTTCTATGGAAATACCCTTGAGAAATTATTTCAGATGATAACGACAACTGGCTTGGCACTTTGGTTTTAAATCCATTGTAAATAGAGTTGAGATTTCGATAATAATCCAATTTTATCATTTTTAGGGCAAGACCGTCATATTCAAGCAAGCAGGGGTTGTAAACATTTTTTTTACTGTAACTAAATAAATAATTGTGTATATAATTGACCCCCATTATAATGAATTGAACTGAAGGCGATTTTGCCGTAAAGTTCATCTTCATATTTCAATAATATCACGCTCAAAGCTGTTCCAAAATAGATTTTCAACAACCTGCACTATACTCAAGGTTTAGAATATCTGATATTAAGGGAATTCCGTCATAGACGGACTTTCCGATTTTTACTAGACGGACTTCCCAACTTTTACATTTGAATGTTATGATTCTTTTTAGATGCGAAAATTGTTTAAAACAAGTGATTTTATCAAATCCAGTGTAAGAAAAACAAAAAAGGATAATTAAATTACCTATGTAGAAACAGGAAATGGCAAAACTCCTTCAATTTAATTTTTTTTTTTTAAATATTTCGAAAGTAAGTCACCGCTACACTTCAAGTTCAAATATGCAAAAAAATTGTTTGCCAAATTTCTCCTAAGATAATGCTTGTAGTCCTTGCAACCGAGTCTCCCAACAGGTGGGCCTTAAAATGAACATGGACAAGACGAAGGTCATGTCTAATGTCCATGTTCTGCCTACCCCAGTTATGGTTGGGAACTCGGTTCTCGAAGTTGTCGACGAGTACGTATACCTAGGACAAACCATCCAGTTAGGTAGGTCCAACTTCGAGAAGGAGGTCAATCGCCGAATCCAGCTCGGATGGGCGGCGTTCGGGAAACTACGCAACGTCTTCTCGTCCAATATTCCTCAGTGCCTGAAGACGAAGGTATTTAACCAATGTGTGCTGCCAGTGATGACATACGGTTCTGAAACGTGGTGCTTCACTATAGGGCTTATGAACAGGCTCCGAGTAGCTCAACGAGCCATGGAGCGGGCTATGCTCGGGATTTCTCTGCGGGATCGAATCAGAAATGAGGACATACGCAGAGAAACCAGGGTCACCGACATAGCCAAGCGGATAAGCTCGTTGAAGTGGCAATGGGCAGGTCATATAGCCCGCAGAACAGATGGCCGCTGGGGCCGAAAAGTTCTCGAGTGGAGACCACGGATCGGCAAGCGCAGCGTAGGACGTCCACCGACCAGATGGACGGATGATCTGCGCAAGGCTGCGGGTCCACGCTGGATGCAGGCCACCTGCGATCGGTACAGATGGAGAGCCTTGAGGGAGGCCTATGTCCAGCAGTGGACGTCCTACGGCTGAAATGATGATGATGATGATGAATGCTTGTAGCGACATCTATGATAATTAGCTGAAAAGTAATTTACAGATCTGCTTTACCGATCGAATCGTAACCGCTAAATTCCTTTTAGAACGGAAGTTATTGCCGCTAGACGGACTTACCTCCCAGACGGACTTCCCCACATTGACCTTACACAACAATTTTACATATTTTGGTCACAATTTAAGAAATTGCTAGGTACTTTAACTAACTTCCTCTCAATTTCTTCATATTTTCTCACCTTTAAAACCTTTCCTGGACTACGGCAAACATTTCAAAACTAAAATCAGCTAAATCGGCCCGGCCGATATCAATTTTTTGCGAGACTAACGAACCACGATAATTTTTTATATATGCAGTAGATATACTTAATTAGATTGTAAAGTAAGTACTTATGTTTTATCTGATCAGTTTATAGAACTACTACTGCAAAAAAAGGAATTGTACATAATTGCATAACACTATCCAAAATCAATAGTATGAAAATTTTCAATGTTTGTATACTCACTGATGAAAGGTAATTTGACTGTTTTTCATTTTTGTATTGCTTTTACACCACTTCACGATACACGAAGGTATATTTGCAATATTCAAAAGCGCTAAATAATATTTATTTGGTCAACCAAAAACTGACGAAACTGAACCCCGCGTGACGCGAGTGCCACAGCGAACTGACAGCCGTGGTGTTCGTAATCCGAAGCTCCGCCCTCCGAGTCAACTGTTTGATCCTCGTTTGCTTTCACCATCTTTGAAGCGTAATTATTGTTCCATAGTTATTGTTGTTCGTAGCTTGCGATGGATGTAAAAACAATTGAAGCTTCGTTGCTCGATTCACCATCAGGATGCAGAGTAAATTCTGCTGAGGCTTTCTCGTTTGTTAGCTTTTCGAATTGACGTCAACAAAGAAAGATATTGCGCGGGATACATTTTTATAAAATTACGCACTTTGGTAGTGCAAGTTGCTGTGTTCTCGCGGTCCTCACAAAATGGGTCGGCCGTCCTCGGTCCGCCATTTAAGCTATGATTTAAAATCTATAATTAAATTAATAAGGGCGTAACTAGCGCTACTCTAGATAAGTAAGAAGTACCTACATCTTTACATTTATCAGATAAGAGACAATATAGCTGTAGCTCATTTATTAGCAAGCTATTTGAAAAGCGTGTTTTCTGTATAACTGACTGTGTTATGTAAATAGTTATCTTGATTTCCGACTGTCTTGTAAGTTATAATCGGCTTTTAATTCAAAGACGGTCATTGTTTTGAGAATGAGTCGCAGAATAATAAATTTCGCCATCTTGCGTCGCAATCTTTAAACAAACCTTGATGATGAGCGCTGCTTGTGCATTCGTGCGATTTTCATGTCACGGTTCACATTCAAGTGATTTCGTCATCATTTAAGTTTCTCATAAAATATTATTACTGTCAAGTCAAAAACGATTTAAGAGGATATACAAGAAATAAATCAAACGACCGAATCAACAGAGATAGAGCTGCGATATAGCATAGTGAGGGAAAGGAACAGTCATTATGTCAGTCGCCCACATCGGTTACATTTTATTGGAAAAAGTAATAAATATTGAATATATTTTTAATTATTACTTTTAAATCAAATTTAAATTACCAGAATTTGATTTTCTTTTTTATCTATTAGTTTCAACAAAAACTAGTAAATAATTTCGAAGAATTAGCTATTCCCTTTTTCTGGATTGGTTATCTTTAACAAAATAATGTATCGAGGTTTTTTGATTCCACTAGTGTTTCTAAATTATAAAAAACTTTGTTATATCCTCAAAAAGGTAATATTAAAATTCCAGGTCTTTTCCTCCTATAGATTAAGATAATTACTTGATTTAAAAAACTTTCAAAACTCATATAACGTCTTAAATAGCGATGATGGCGTACGTAATTATTAGTAAATACCTACCTACTACCTACCAATCAATGACTGACTGCAGTTTTCTTGGGTATTCAAAGTCAATATTCTTATGTTGTGAACTTTACTGCATACTATATAATATTTTATAGATATTATTTTATCGCATTTAATTAGCCGCCTCCGTAGCGCAGTGTGCGAGCCCTTGTTTAGAACACGGAAGGTCGTGGGTTCGATCGATCCCCGCGGAAAACACCACATATTGATTTCTAAAATATAACGATGTTGTTGTTTTCGGTTGGTTAAGGGACATTGCAGGCTTGAATCACCTGATTGTCCGAAAAGTAAGATGATTCCGTGCTTCGGAAGGCACGTGAATCCGTTGGTCCCGGCCGCAGTAGTGGTCGGTCGTTATATCCGCGGCAACAAGCTGGCCTCTTGTAACGTTGGTATAATACATAAACTCTGCTAAATGTAGTTCCGGCTCGGATGAGCTGGTGCCTCTGCCTAACCCTTTGGGGAATAAAAGGCGTGAGATTATGTTATGTTTTGCTATGCTATTTAATTTTGATATACAGATCTTGAGGAATGCTTATTTCTCGACAAATTCCTGCAACGTGTAACAATAGGTCATATAACTGTTAAACGCATATTAAAGTAGTAATTTACTAGCCAAACACAAATAAATTACTTAAAAATGGTTGAAAACATTCTATTTTGTTGGGTTAAAGTATGTATCATTTAGTTGCGCAATAAAACGAGTGGGTACTTATTGAAAATGTTGTACGTAGCTGGCCCTGTCGGCGGCGTCGCCCGTGTACCGCGGTTTCCTAACCGAGGTGGACTGTCGCTGGAACGTGATCGCGGCCTCCGTGGACTGCCGCACGCGCGAGGAGCGCGGCCTCGCGCCGCTCTCCGAAGACAAGTTCCGCATCCCCAAGTCCAGATACGACTCTATAGACTCTTACCTCTCGGAGCAGCATGAGAAGTAAGTCCCCTTTTTCCACTTATAATTCCACAAATATTTCTAGCTTTTTTATGTATTGTACCTTTATTTCCTAGATTTTAAGGTTCCTGTACTCGTAGATAATTTAAACAATGTTTAAATTAAAGAAATATATATATAAGCGTAGATTTATCTTTCTAACGTATTTAAATCAATTAAAGTTTGGCCAATCAATAAATTAGCGGCACGGTGCGTAACCAAACGTGATAAAATTTCAGTGCGTAGCCATACCCCACTACAATCAATCAGTACATAGTTTAAAACAAAGTCCCTTACGCTGAATGTCTGTCGCTATATATGCTTAAATCTTTAAAATGCAGCGGATTTTGATGCTTTTTTTTATAGATAGAGTGATTCAAGATGAAGGTTTAAATTTAAATGTATAATACATGCACAAAATATTAATAAGTTAGGCGGTACAAAGTTCGCCGGGTCGACCAGTATAGAATAGGATAGAACCAAATATAAGGGTAAAAGGTAGATGCGTTAAAGGGCAAGAATCGTTCCAGATACAACGACATCCCGATAATCCACGACGCGGCGATCTACCGGCGGCTGCGCGAGGGCGGGCTGGACCACGCGCTGGCGCTGCACGTGGCGCACCTCTTCATCCGCGACACCGTCTCGCTCTTCTCCGAGAAGGTGCACCAGGACGACAAGAACGACACTGACCACTTTGAGGTTAGCTAGGAGATGTTATACGAGGCGCTGCGGAGAATGGAATAGAAACGGGGACCTCTGTGCCTGTGTGCCGCCCATTGAGTGTGAACAGCTTGGTCCACGAGAACCGACAGTCGGCTCCTATGCACCATGCAGCTGGAGCGCGCGATCGGATCGCGTTTGATCGCTTGGTGCGCGGAGCTAGATAATCAATTTTTCAAAGTTTTTCATACATAACTAGTCAAACAACTAAAGCATACTGCTTTAGTTGTTTGACCGTACTCCAGTCTCCGGAAAGTGCCTGGTTGGCTAGGTTTAATGTGAATCTTTGTTAACCTTGCTATCTGAAGAACCAGTCACCGACATTGCTCAGAGGATAGAAATACTTATTTTTAACGATAGACAAAGCAATAGATAGACTTAGTCGAAGACCAAGATGGTAGCTGGGGCCGAATAAATTCTCAAATAACGATCGCACAACGCAGAGTAGGCAGATCCTCCAAAAGGAGGACAAACGATATAGTAAAGGTCCCAAAGGCCGCACAAGACCGGTCATTGATGCTATCTTCGGAGGAGGCCTATGCTAAACTGTGGAAGTCTTTCGGCTGCGACGATGAACTCAACAACATTTAATTTTAGCTCAACTATAAGAATCTTTCGTCTACAACTTGGTCAATATGTCCCTCAGAACATTCAGTCAACGAATTGGCAGACGATGCGGTTCAAGCCGCCGCCGCCCAACTCGCCGATCGGCTGGCGCGTGGAGTTCCGCCCGTGCGAGGCGCAGCTCACCGACTTCGAGAACGCCGCCTACGTCTGCTTCGTGGTGCTGCTCACAAGGGCCATACTCTCCTACAACCTCAACTTTGTTATGCCTATTAGTAAGGTAATTTGTTATCACTTTGGTTATTGTGTGATTTTTTTTGTTGGAATGTAAATTGGCGCTCTCGCCGTCATTGTAAAAAAGTTAAGTATGTTTTTATTTTTTAATGATGATATTATCGGCGACATAAAAGCCTTTTCGACGAACTATATTCAAGCTCTACAAATTCCGCTCAATTAGAATTTTCATAAACTCACGCGGTAATAAAATTCAGGCAGACGGACTTCGGAATAAAACTTAATTATGACGCACTCAATACCGACAAACATATGAATAGTTTGTAGCTTACAGAGGAATATACCTATAAACACAGAACCTTAATATAAGTGCTGCACTATCATGGCAAGCGGGTCTAGTTACTTGAAGAGCTTACTTATTAATGAAATGCAACCAGGTGGACGAGAACATGCAGCGAGCGCAGCGGCGCGGCGCGTGCCTGGGCGGCAAGTTCTGGTGGCGCCGCGACGTGGGCGCGCCCGCGCAGCGCCGCGCTCCCCCCGCCGCCCCCGCCGCCGCCGCCGCCGCCGCCGCCCCCGCCGCCGCCGACCTCTACGAGGAGATGTCCATAGCCGACATTGTCAATGGGAAGGTTAGTACCAAACAGCAGTATTACATACATTGTACTGCTTACTACTAAAATTGCCAACATTAACACTAACTGCTGTTTTTTGCATAAAGGTATTCACATTTACCTATACATCAATAGTGATGTGTTAGGGTAGTGTGTCCACATCTTCACTTATATTATAATGAGAAAAGATGTGATTCTTTGTTTGTTTGCATTGAAGTGGATCCGAAAAACTATTAGACCGATTTTAAAAATGATTTCACCACTAGCATCATACATAATCACTGATAAACATGGCTATAAAATATTCTCAATAATTCAGAATAGCACAGTGCTATAATTTCTGAATCCTGTGTAAACTGATATTGTAAGACGGTAGGAAGTTCGACGTGTCAACTAGTATAGTTAGTGTCAGTATAGTTGTTTGGTGTGGGAGTGTAGGAGGGCGTGTTCCCGGGGCTGGTGCCGCTGATAGAGGCGTACCTGTCGGGCATGGACGTGGACGCGGACACGCACTGCTCCGTGCAGCAGTACCTCAAGCTGATCCAGCGCCGCGCCGCCGGCGACATCCCCACCATGGCCGCCTGGATCCGCCGCTTCGTGCTCTCGCATCCGCAATATCTGTTAGTATAACTTTACAAGTGCAGCATGTGCAGCATGTGCGCCACTGACTGACACTGACACTGCTAACTGAACTTTTTACTAAATTTAAATTTAACGTACTTACTCATTTTATATATTCCACTACAAGACATTGGTTTATTGTACGAATCGATCAAGGATTTTTGTACTTATTTAAATTACAAGAAAGGAGGAGGGGCAAATATGTATGGGAGCTGGTATTATAACCTTGCAATAACAATGAGTCATATATGCAAAGAAAGGTAATTTTATGCGTATGCACTAGGTCGCATGTTTCTAAAAGCTGTATTATCTGAGTTATCTTACTTTGTAACTGACTATTTTGTATGATTTTTTTTTTTCTAATGACCGTGTACTAATAAAGTAATAAATACAAACACAAGATTTGAAATAAATATGTATTGTATGATAAAATAACATAATCATCAAAAATAATATTGCCGTAAGCGCTCCTGCCCCCCTGCTCTCTTTCTTAATTTTGCTCCTGCTAATTAGAGTTTTTTATTTTATATTTATTTCTTTATTGCTTTAAAGAGCTTAATAAAACAATAATCATAGCCAAACTATAATTGTTAATAATAATTAGCTACTTATTGATGTTGTTAAAAATAATAATTTCGCATGTTGGGATACAAGTATTTCCAAAGATACAACGATTTGGGGAAACCTCTCATAGTAAATATTGATGTAAGGTAAAGGCACCAGTCTTGGACGCTATAAGGATTTTTTTTCAGTTTTTCGCAAATATTTTCTAACCTATGATTGCTACAGGTCTAAAAGTTATAAAATTAAACGAAGCGGGGTTTTTTTAACAATTGCGTATTTTTTTAATAATTTTATTAAACAAATTGTTTAACAAAATTTAAGAAAAAAGAAACGCTTTTTTTTCACCAGTCATGGACATGAAAAATCCAGTGATGGACACCCAGTGATGGACAGTATCCAGTTATGGACATCCAATCTTGGACAGAAGTTTTAAGAGTAATTTCAGTATCTAAGCGTGACAGACGGCTGCTGAACATAGGCCTCTCTTTTATGGCTGTTTGGAGTTTCCCTGCGTGATCAAATAAACAATTACGAGATCCGCAGAAGAACCAAACCAAAAATCCCAGAGAAGCAAAGAAAAGCATGAGCAGGCAGGGAAAATAGTATTATGTTGTTCGAAGAACACATAGCCGCAGCGCTGATGCCGAAAAGAGCTAGTGGCAACAGTGCACACAGACGAACTGTAGAAGGTTGAAATGAGGATCGCGCAATACCGGTTATTATGGCGAACTTAGATTTCAAAATGGATGGAAATGATGGAGCGACGAACTGGGAGCACACGCCAGGTCAGGACCTAGGTGTCATAGGTTCTTAACCAAAAACGATCAACTCGCAACTGTCCCGCTGGCGACTTCGTTAACCATTGCTGTTTTCTTTGGCCGTGCGACAGAAATTGCCTTTATTAAAGCGGAAATGGTTAGCGAGGCCGCTGGCAGGACAATTGCGAGTCGTCGTTCCCAGTCAAGAAACCTGACCCCCTGGTGGGAATCCGCTCAATATAGAGACTTGTAGAAAAGGGGAAAAAGACCAGTTCAGCAGTAGGAAAGTTTAGTCTGATAATAAAAACATAATTCTAGTTATTTTAGAGAAAATTTGGGTTTGGAATGCTTAAGGGCTTATAAATTATGATTAAGGTCTCGAAGACATATTTTTAGTTAGGACAAGTTTTTTTAATTTAAGTATAAGTTTGTTACCTATAGGATGAGATGGAATTGATTGAAATGGAAGTTGAAGCTAGGAAATATTGAGAATGTGAAGGGCCAACACTTGTCTCAAAACTTGATAGCGTTTTTAATGGGTTCTTGCCCAATACTTCTTTAAGAATCTAAATTCTGGAAATACTAGGTATTGATATACCTTTTTATGGTTCATCTGATGATGAACCATAAAAGTAGAGTAGAGTAGATGATCGCAACACCAGATAAAACATAAAAATTCCTAGAATATTATGCCTTTTCATAAAATATGTCCCTAGGCTTAGGTAGTCGCTTAGTTAAGCTTTTATTAGATTGATATGAGTTTATATGAGAGCAGTGCGACCTGATCTTCTCATATGCGCCATGGATGCCTTCTTTTGTAGTTATTTAATATCTTTGATAGTTCTTTGTATTTCTCTATTCCTCTTCTTTATTTGGTATTTTTTGATGTTTCTAAGATTCAAAATATAGGAAAAAATAAATCCAGTGATTTCATTGCCTATTAGTAAAAGTTACCGCTATACTGAAATCAGCTTTAGCATTCGTAATTTTCGTATTTTTTGTTTTATCTTTGTAGGAAAACATTAGGAAATAATAAAGTTTAGAAGTGACATTAAACAAACAGGTCCTACTTATTATAGTCATTAAAAAAGACAAAAAATAAAATAAAACTAACTCCATAGTTGAATAAACGAACGGGCTTATTTAAAGGCCCAGTCATGGACATTCCAGTCATGGACCTATGTACAAGACTGGATCTAGATGTGCTAAAGCAGATCTGATTAGACTATCTAAAAGCATATATTCTGGTGGCCATAAATCTATATTGTTACAAAAAAATATATTAATCCAGTCATAGACAAAATGTCCATGACTGGGGAGCACTCTCTAAACCGAACCAATCATAAACATTTATTTTCCACCCATTTTCTTAAGTCAGAATGTAAATATGAGGTTTTAGAGGCACTCCGAGTCTATTAAAAAATAGATAACTGCATAGTAATGTAAAAAAAAACCATATAAATTTTCAGTAAAATCAACATAATTCCAATCAAGTCCTTAACGCAAATCACTTAGATTCTACCCATTCTCTGCCAAAGTCACTACTTATTTTTTTCATTTCAAATCTATTATAGTTATTAACTTTTAAATGTTTGTATGCGGTAGAGGAATTGTTACCAATCATAAAAATAATTACAAACAGGAATAGGACACAGCAGATTTCTTATTTTTTTAAACTGAAACTGAAATGTCCATAATTTAAAAAAGATTTAAAAGATTTAAAAGATTTTATTGATTAAAACTTACATGGTAATGGCAATGAGTTTTGACTTACTCCAGTTAAGCACGAAGCCTGTGTTAGGAGTAAGCCGCTCTTCCGTATAACATACTTATAATATAATTATGTTTAGTAAGTACATATAAGTTTTTGTGAGAAATACCTACAATAAAATAAATAAACAACAAAATAATATAAAAGTACCAACTACAATTATGGAAACATCTAAGTAGTAAGTACCAACGAATGTTAAAATTAGTCGTACCTAGTAGTGTTTATTTGAAAAACTAATGTTGACATAGAACAGGTGGCTAAAGGTTTGCCATAAATTACATAAATCATTTTTAAAGTAAGTAATATGATTTCAAGGTATCATTGGTCAACAACATAGTTAACATCATTCTTGTATCTTAATTATAGTTTACCCTACGAATCAAGCATTTTTATTCTTGGGATCGGGTGGCCATCATGGACGGCCAACCATAAACTTAAATTGAGTGTGACTCGAACATAACTCGACAATATTCATATATGGTTCCAAAACTGTGCAATTTCAAGGTGTCATTGTTTAACAACATACGTTTTCACTAAAATAATAATTATTTAATTATAGTTTACCCTACGAAACAACAGTTTTTTATTCTTGGGATCGGTTGGCCATTATGGACTGCCAACCATAAACTTAAGTTGATTGTGACTCGAAAAATAACTAGGCAATATATAGATATGGTTAATTGACACAACATCAGTATAAACACATAAAGAGAATCAAACAAAATTCAAGTAAACGAAACGAAACAAAATTCTTACAAAAATGAATACAATAGCTATTTTGATAAAATGTTTATCGGCAATTTTATTTAAGACATTTATTATAAAACCTGAAGGTATATATATATATATATTTTTTTACATAAGTTACACCAATATTTTTTCTGTTTCTTCATAATTTAGACCTTTTAACCATTTGGTTACAATGATTTTACATTCTCTAAGAGTCATTGGGTAGATATTTAGAAATTTATTAATTTTATTATATAATCTAGTTGATCGGGAATCAAACTGATTGAGAGCGAATTTTGTTCGAACAATATTTGTTTTGATAACTGTGTTATGATTCCGCTTACTAAGAATCTTAGGATCTACTTGTATCAATTTATGCGTTGATAAAATGCATTGTAAAATATACAATTGTCTCACACTTAAGAGACCTGATTCGTTATACAGCCTATTCGTACTATACATTTGTTTTTTAAATAGCATAAATTTTATTATTGATCGTTGTGCTCGTTCTATACTCAGAAATTGTGTCTTGAATGTGCCACCCCATATTCTTATACAGTACAAGAGGATTGACTGAACTAAGCTGACATATATGTAAGTTATTAGTTTTGTGTCACATATGTTTCGAAGTCGCTTGAAAACCCATATAAGTTTACGTGCTCTATTTGCAACTACATGTAATTGGGGGTACCATGTTAGATTATTGTCAATTATTATTCCCAGGTACTTTGTCCGGTTCACTCTTTCAATTTTTAAACAGACATTAATTTCAGTCATGTCACATGTATGCGCAGTTAGGGTTTGATTAAAATCCGGTTGTGTATTTTTTCTTATAGAAAAAGTTATATAATTAGGAGTCATATTATATAATTAGGAGTCAATTAGGAGTCATATAATAATAGGAGCCATGTCCAACACCGGTGCCTTTACCTTATATGGTATCCCAATGTAAACATTTACCACTCATTTGTATTGGCCGGTATACCAAATCACAGAATACCTAACAGTACCAGGTACAGAAGGCTCACTCAACGGAGTCGTTTATATAAAATTAAATCTAGCTGCGAACACTTAAAGCACAATCTAGCTCGCTCCTGTTACATATAACCTTGAGTATAATAACTTAATATCTCTCCCTCACTCTTATCTCCAAAGCCGCAATGCATATTCATGCGATAATAACCCGTGCTACGAGAGCGCCTGTTGTAGGAACACTAAGTGCATCGAGCAATTATTAGGGATAGTTGATGAGAGGATCTAACTACCTTTAATATGTCCTATCAATTTTAAATTTTGTTCAGTGGTACTTCAATTATATTGAAAGTATATGGTAAGGTAACTATGACTTGATCAGCCGTTTGAAGATGATCAGCTCGCGAGAACTTGGCGCGAAAATGATGAGACCCGTGCGGCGCAACGAGCAGCGCGCGAGCGGCGGCGCAACCAGAGGCTGATAGGCGCCGCACGTACTTGCACGTTTATACCTAAAGTGCGGAGTGAGCCAGGCCTGACTAAATTATAAATATAAACTTAAAATTAAGTTAATACCTATATATAGTAACTTATCTTAGTATTTTTGAATAGTGTTCTAAAATCTTTCATTCGTGCATGCTGTATTTGCCTGTAATTGAAGATGCATTTAACATAAATCCCTTTTATTTTACTCCTTAGTGTTAAATCAAATAAAAAAATTGCCCATCCTCCTTTGTTATGTTTGAAATAGATTTATGACCAAAATAAATGAATATGAAAAAAAAAAAAAACAACTAATAATCCATTATTGTACCACTTAACTTTGTACTTAATTTCTGGATATAAAACGGCATAACTTATGCAAATCTCTAATTTCCACAGAAAAGACTCAGTCGTATCGGAAAAGATAAACTACGACCTCCTCAAAACGGCCTACGACATCCAGACGGGCGCCGCGCCCGGCACCGACCTGCTCGGCGGCAGCTCCGTCTCCAAGACTAATGAAGACATTCCTAAGGCATTCACCAACATGATGAGTAAGGAATGCCCGTAAGTGACGTCACTTACAAAGTTTTGAGACCGATTTCGAGCAACTCCTTATGCCTGGCTGTTAAAAAATAACGGAGGGCTCTAATGTAATTATTTATTATACTGCCCTTATAAATATTATGTTCGTTCGTGAGCAGCTGAATCGAGAAGTATGCCATAATGTGACATTCAGGTTGCTAGTAAGAACACTATTCGTTCGTAACGAATGTAAAAGCCCAATGGATTTAGCTTTTACATTCGATATTTGATTTGAGTTTCTGCTAAAATATGTGTTCGAAATCGTCTGTTTCTTGCCAAGTATCCGCAGGTTCCTCGCACCGCCGGAGTGCCTTTTGTTTGTAAGATGTAAGGCGTAGGAGAGCTGGTCCCTGAAGTTATAATACCGTCGAAGGCTGCATTAAAATAGGTCAAAAAAATCTTAAATTCTTAATTACCTGGAAGAATAAAAAAAACAAAACCTGTATCCTTGCTCGGTATTAACACTTTAGCGATATATGTTATAATAATTATAGGCGTTTATTATCGTTATTAGAGTTAGGATTGCGCGCGTTTATGATTGAACGAATTTTTAAAGACATTCACAAATACTATTTACACTTTATATCATTATAAAATATAATATCATTATAAAAATATAATAAATGTTATTAATATGGTATCTATTTTTACCAAGTGAGTAACAAAATTGTATTATTATTGACGATTTATAAATTTCATAGTTATAATAATGTGATATTACCCTCGTTTATGTGGTTCTGTGATTAATATTCAGTGCAATTATGTTTTGGTCATACAAATTCCAGTGACGCTGGCATTTAGCTTAGAGCAGTATTATTTTGACAACTTTAAGTTCATTCCAATTATTTAATTTAACTGGCTGCTTTGTTTTACAGCAGGTAACAAGTCATTCAGCTATAACAGATAATATAAAGCAGATGAGTTTTTTTCGATTTTTAAAAAGACTCCGAATTAATAAGGTTGTGAAGATATTCACATAAGTACTGAGCAGCTTGTTGATGAAAATTGTATAATATCAAGATATTTAGGTCTTTACATTACGTAATGGTTTTATTTGATTGGTTTTAACTTTAATATTGGTACTTAACAACTATGTCACAAGTTAAGTGTTCTGTATCGTGGTTCATTTAGTGACTTTGTAATAACAGTTGTGAACCTAACTAGTGTAACAATTAAATATTTACCGTTTTTATTTTTACAATTTATATTTTGTTTACTATTAGTAATATGTAGGTTAGCATATTTTAAATGTATTAATTAAAGGTATTTAAATTGTTATTCGTTTTACTTTATTCTTGCAAATATATACTTAGCGTGTTTCCTCATGCAGCGATTCGATACAGAATTGCGTCCATATGCGATATCGGTGCAATATCGAAACCGTCGCAAGTCCTAACAAATAGTATGAAGAATCGCGTGAGTGTCCTCAAGAGCGAACTATATCGATCGCACGATATCGAATAGCACGTACATTCACATGACGATACAGATTGAATAGCATGAAGGCAGGTCGAGCAATCGACATCGTTTCGCAATTCAGTTGCCTGCTCCTGCTCGAACTTTGTGGTACCTACCGGGTAGTCAAAATCCCCCTTACCACAAAAAAGTTAGACTGGTCTAAAATAGCCAATTTGTATGACGAAAGTGTGATTTAAACCTAGTCTAGTGATTTAGACCCGGTTTAACTCTTTTTGTGGTAGAGCCGAATATGTTTATTTTAGATTGATGGAGGAGTTTAAAAACATCTGTGCCTACCCTAATCATAACCTACCCTGTCTCACCTTATTTTACTGTATCCTATCTTATCTTATTTTACCTAATCTTACATCAATATATCGCATTTTCAGAACGGTAGGGGCACAACTCAAAAATTGAGATTTTCGGGAAATCGCAAAAAACTAAAATAAAATTGTAACTTTGCACTTTGAAAGTATTTATTTCGCTAATTTGACCTAAAAAGTTTAAGTTTTATATTCCTAAGGTAAAGTCTAGGTTGTCTTCTAGCGTATGAACGGTAAAAAGATGGTTCATATAAAAAAAATATATTTTATTTTTTTTTAAAAACAATGGAAGACATAAGCCCTTTTTATTCTGATAGTTTTAATTTTTTTATGGTTTTAAGGACCTAAAACCTAAAAGTTCTCTACAATTCTAAACTATTAATTGAATTTATAAAAAAAATTTCAAATAGCTTCGGTATGAAAAAGGCACAACCATAAATAAGTCTCACTTTATCAATATATATAAAACTCTTCCGTTACTGACTGACTGACTGACAGACAACGCAGAGCCGAAACTACTGGGCGTACAAAGCTGAAATTTGGCATGTAGGTTCCTTAGGGAGTGTAGGTGAGCACTAAGAAAGGATTTCCCGAAATTCCCACGGGAACGGGAAAAAACGGGATTTTTGTGTTTATGAGAAATCTGCGCGGGAAATACCGCGGGGCAGCCTCTAGTATTAGTATAATTCGGTATCGTAAAGACCTATTTACATAAAGTGTCTTTATTGAAATGATAATAACAATTATACTTAGCGATGACGTTTAGGATTATATAGCCACAATCGGATATGAGCCTGTAAACAACTGAACCTGTTCGTCCTACTTTTGGCGCATTAATGATTGCGTCACTCTGGTTCCGAGCGGGTGCAGGAAAACGTCCCAGTGTAAAAGAGACATAAGTATCGGATTTCTTTTTCTGTCGTTAAAAAGCCTGTGTTTTAATATTCATCGGATAGAGCACACATTTTTAAGCCTTTCTATGACCGTAACTCAATTTCGCAAAATTTGAGTTAAGCCCCTTCAATTCTGAAGGTGCGATATATAAAACTCTTCCGTTACTGACTGACTGACTGACTGACAGACAACGCAGAGCCGAAACTACTGGGCGTAGCGGGCTGAAATTTTGCATGTAGGTTCCTTAGGGAGTGCAGGTGAGCACTAAGAAGGGATTACCCGAAATTCCCACGGGAACGGGAATAAACGGGAATTTTGTGTTTATGAGAAATCTGCGCGGGAAAAACCGCGGGGCGGCCTCTAGCATCGTATATATGCGATTATATCAATAATTTTCGCAGCGCACGCGATGTAAATAATACGTAAGGATATTTTTTTTAGTTAAAGGGCTTACACGGTGCGAAACTAGCGCCACTTCCTATAAAAATGAATATTTTCTAAATCATGCCCAAAAAAAAGCGTCTTTGACTCCCTAGATTCTTGAATCCCTAGAATCTTGCTTAGAATTTTAAGGCCCTGTTGTGTAGCTTTCATGTTCATAATCTGAAGAATATACCGTTTGTTGCTTAAAGTGACCACTTTAGTTTCATAAAAGAATATTTCTAAGATCATTATCGTCAAAGCTACACAACAAAGCCTGAAAAATTCTTAGCAAGATTATCTAGGGAGTCCAAGACGCTTATTTTTTATTTTGGACATGGTTTAGAAGATATTAATTATTTATCGAAGTGGCGCTAGTATCGCACATTTTTTGAAACAGTAATATAGGACTGAGGTGTAGCTTCCCAACAGTCAAATATTTTTTCAAATCGGTTCAGTAGTTTTGGAGCCTATTCGATGCAAAGGTAAAAATATTTTTCTATTTATATATGTTGTGTGTAGGTTTTTTTTCTATGTATAGTTCGTCTGACAAATTCAAATGCAGAAAATTTTCTATCAAACAGGTCGCTCGACAGCCCCGGATCTAAGGGGGGCTGGCCAGGGCCCGTGCCCCGGGCGCCAAGATCAGGGGGGCGCCAAATTCACACTACAGACGAATCAAATCATGTGTTTGATGTGTGACATCAACGAGCGCTTTAGCGCAGCGTAAGGCCAGCGCTCCAGCGCGACGCTACAGCGCCGTCTTTTTGACAAAGCCTGGGTGACAAAGCATTTGAGTGAATTCTCAGCGAAATCAATCGAGTCAAAGAATATATTATCCTGGCCCGTTTATTGGCTCTAATGGATGGTCTGCTCAAAAAGTTGCAAAAAATGAGACGAAATCCAATGGAACATTGCAAAAAAGAGGACAAAATGTGGTTTCCTATCGTGTGCTATGTTTATAATATTATTTCCAGGCATGTTCGAATGTCGATCAATAAGTTGACATATATCTGCGGCCGAAGCATGAAGAGAGAGATGGGAGATCGCTACTCAGAATTAATTGAGCATGACCGACCATTTGTCGAATCCTTCTGTCACTTTTGACATATAAATGCGGAAAAATGTTTTGAGATGATGTGAAAAGAGGTCAAAAGTGTCAGAAAAACTCGACATATGGTCGGTCATCGGCCGCTGATAGGTGAAATTATACACATAATTATGTAAAATTTAATATAACTGGGCAGCGGGCGCCATTTTTCAGTTTTAGCGCGCCCAAAAAAATTTAAGATCCGGGGCTGTGGCTCGATATCGCGACGATACAGAATTTCATCATTCGGATGTACGAGCGATTCATATTGGCTATCGAACTTTTATCGTGCGAGCGATATCGCTTTTTGAGGAAACACCCTTAGTTTTGATTAAAAAATTAAATTTAGTTAATTCGTTTTACAACATTTAATTGCATACAGGATATGACAATAACACAATAGGTACATTCTTACACAACCCATTTACACATTATATAACATCTGCTCTAAGTCAACCTAGCCCCCTAGCCCTTACAGTACGAGAGAGCCACTAGAACTTGTCGACGAGCTGCAGGATGTGCTGCTGCTCCTGCTGGCGCCACTCCTCGCTGCCCGCGTCGCCCAGGTTGCCCGCGTACTCTGCCGGGTCACACGAACATAAGGTCAGGTAAAACATAAAAATATTAAAACAAAACTGAATTCAGTTTAAAAACGACATAATTATGATGAGGGCGATTTACCTCTCATGACGTGTCGGATGATCTTGAGGGAGCCCCCTCGCAGCGACAGCACGCGCTGCACGCGCTGTTTGATGACCGGAGGGCCCGCTGTGCACACCTGGAATCGTCATCATACATAGTATTCCCACGCCCTGTCCCTCTATTCAAGACTGCAATGGATTTTGATCAGTTTTTTTTAATATAGGACTTATTCAAGAGGAAGGTTTATACGTATAATACATGCATAACATACATAGTAAATGGTTAGGCGGTACGAAATTCGCCGGGTCGACTAGTTTTGGTATATATATATTTTTTTATAATAATTGAAAAACAGGGAGCATAAGAAATATAAAATAGTTATTTATGTGACTGATAAGAGGCATTAATACACGAATATGATCACACGAAAGTTGTAATGCCTAATTATGTAACAGTTGCATACATAACTTTATCTACATTCATAAGAGTCGAAAAAAATTATGAAGCAATTATTTCATATCGAATGAAATGTCGAATCGACACAGTCGATAATCACCGTCATTTTTTTTTTTTTCTAAGATGTTCTAAATTTAAACGTAATTATATTACTGCTGTCAATAACGTAAAGTAAAAATTATGATGAACCCCAATGATACCGGTTTCATATGAATATTCATTTTCATATCAATAATATAGGCCATTAACTTATCGCTTCTGAACATATTATAGGGAAGTTATGATATGGATGTAGATAAAATATATATAGCTTTACCTCTAAAATAATCCTATCAATCAGTTGAAGTGTAAACAAGCCGCTAGAAAGTCTCTTCAGGTATTGCGCATCGTCTTCCAAGTCTTCGGCTTCTTGCTGTAAGTTAAAAAAGGCGACACTAATATGAATAATCATCATCTCAGCCGAAAAGACGTCCACAGACAATCCCTCACAGATTGCCAACACGCCACGCTTGGCAAGCGGGTTGGCGATCAATGTACCAATGTTTAGCATTTTCAACAAAGGACATTGCTGCCGGCCCTTCATGTGTTCACTAGGCCTGTAACTGAGTTACAAACAAACTCCCGCGCGGTCATATACAAAAGGGCCAGAGCGGGTTATCACGCAAGGCAGTTTCAGGCCTTAGTCGCCTTTTACGATACCTATGGGAGAAGATGGTGTAGTTGTATTCTATGTCGCCACCACGGCCAACACGAGTGAAATGATCAATGATAGTATTGACAAGGCATGTCACCTCCATGAGCTTCTCGGCGCGGTCCACCTTGTCCATGTACTTGAAGTGCAGCTCGAGCAGGCGGTCCACCTTCTCCAGGTCGTTCTCCGTGAACTTGGCGAGCAGGCGCTGCCGCTGGCTGCCCGCGCAGTTGCGCAGCATCGATGATATTATCGACAGCACGTGCTCTGGGGATACCATTACCACTATTATTGTCGTCTCACTCAATCACTTCACGTCTTCTTGTTTAATAATTAATTAGTTATTACTTTTATTTCAAAATAAAAATTCGCCAAACTGTCCATAAAGTTGAATTTGGCGTTTGAATTAATTTAAAAACTATATTTAGGATTAAATAATATAGAAATATATATACCCTCTTATTCATAAAAAGTTAATGATCATTTTAGTTATTAGACGTATGTCAATTTAGACTGGATGTCACGTATTTACCATACAACAAACCAGAGAAGTAGACCTCCAGTAAGGCGACTTAAAATCTACTGTATCTTTATGAATAAGACGGTAATTAGTATATATTTATTTTATACTAGTCAAACCGGCGAACTTCGTTTCACCTTACTTATTACTATGTGGTTTTCCCGGTAATTATTCGAATTTTTCTCGCCGTAAAAACCATCCTTGGACTTTAACGAACATTAAAAAAAAAGAATTGGTAAAATTGGTCCAGGCGTTGTTGAGTTATGCGCTTACCAACACATTTTGCGATTCATTTTTATATTATAGATTTTTGAATCTATTGGTATATTCTTCACTTATATTATTTATTTTTATTTACCGTATAATGTATATTATATTTATATCTATTCTCTTCTATATTTAATTGTTTTTTTACTTTTAATGTACTTAAATATATTTCTCTTTATCTGCCTCTTAGCATAGTATTTATAATAGGTGAAAACCATAAGGCTATGTTTATTTTAATAGAAGTTACTTAAGCTTTATTTGTACAGCTTTGTGTTTTCCTTATAAATAAAATAAATAATAAATAAATAAAAACTACTAAAATACACCACCATACTTCGTACCCCCCATAAAATTCAAACAATATCATAGTCAATGCTGCTTTACTATTACTACAAAAAAAAAAAAATTACAAACTTTCGCATTAATTATAAGACCGCCTTTGCAACATTGTTTTAAGTAAAAAAATAAACATACGAAAATCACATATTAGGCGCCACACGCACGCTAAGCTGAACTTAATAATCAATACACATTATAAAACAAAGTCGCTTGCAGTCCGTCGAAGTTGATGCGGTTTTTTTTAAAAGATTGAGTGATTCAAGAGGAAGGTTTATGTTCTATAACTCATACACAATATAATTATAGGTTAGGCGGTACGAAGTTTGCCGGGTCGACTAGTTTCAGTAAAAATGAGTGTGAGTAGAAGCAAGGCTAATTCCAAGAGTAGAGTAGAGAGTGACCTTCGTGCTGGTCCACAGTGAGCAGGCGCTTCTTCCTGGGCGTCTTCATGAAGAGCGGGAACACGGTGCGCAGGCCGAGGATGTCCACGAACTTGTTGCAGTTGTCGCGCCCGTCCGCGCCCGCCAGCGCGTGGTCCAGCACCTTCAGCGAACCGTTGCGGGACATCTTCTTTTCTCTGTTCAAATTAGGACTAGTTAAAAAATCTTTAAAAAATATAGGTTACTAGTCGACCCGGCAAACTTCGTACCGCCTTAACAATTACTATTCTGTGCATGTACCTATTATAGATATAAACCTTCCTCTTAAATCCCTCTATCTTTTAAAAAAAAACGCATCAAAATCCGATGCAAAGTATTAAAGATCTAAGCATACATAGGGACAGACGCGGGAAGCGACTTTGTTTTTAACCGACGAAAAAACAAAAAGGAGGAGGTTCTCAATTCGTCGCGTATATATATTTTTTTTTTTTATGTATGATCACGCATAACTTTTTACTGTGTGGACCGATTTTGATAATTCTTTTTTTAATCGACAGGGTATACCTTGAAGTTGGTCCCATAAAAATTTGGAAATAAAATTTCAACCCTAAGGGTGGCAAATTAGGGGTGACTTTATTGTTCACTCACCGATTGTATTGCCGTGTTGTGATTTACGTGAAAACTGCTAGGTATAATTATGAGTCTTTTTTATATGAATGTTAATAATCATAATCTCAGCCGATAGACGTCCACTGCTGGACATAGGCCTCCCTCATAAATCGCCTCACCGACCGGTCGTGATCGAACCTCACCCTGGTTAGTCCCTCAACCTTCACCAGGTTGTGTGGCCACCTTGTGGGGTGCGACCACCCTGTGAAGGGTGATTAGCTGGGGTCAAAAAAATTAGCCCAAAAAAACTGAAAAGTAAAAATTAAAAACTTTTTATAAAAAAATTAAACCGCCGAAAAAACTGAAAAGCATTAAATAATAGGGAAACATTTTCTATTAGGCCTTAATTTACTCACTTCTTAAAGTAATTTTGGATAACCAAGAAATTTTGAGTCGGTGCCACAGAATCAACGAATAAAGATCACTAAATTACCTGAAATTCAAAGAAATAACCGAAAAACGTGTGCCGCTGCGCATCGCGCTTTAAGTAGATAATGAATTTGCTTGTGTGGTGTGGCACCGACTTAAAATTTCTTGGTAATCCAAAATTACTTTAAGAAGTGAGTAAATTAAGGCCTAATAGAAAATGTTTCCCTATTATTTAATGCTTTTCAGTTTTTTCGGCGGTTTAATTCTTTTATAAAAAGTTTTATATACTATGTATTGATATGAAAATATGCTATTCTGACGTTTAAGGGCACAGTATAGCAACGCAAAAATATTAAGAATTAAAACTTTTTATAAAAAAAATAACCGCCGAAAAAACTGAAAAGCATTAAATAATAGGGACACATTTTCTATTAGGCCTTAATTTACTCACTTCTTAAAGTAATTTTGGATTACCAAGAAATTTTAAGTCGGCGCCACACCACACAAGCAAATTCATTATCTATGTAAAGCGCGATGCGGCATACGTTTTTCGGTTATTTCTTTGAATTTCAGGTAATTTAGTGATCTTTACTCGTTGATTCTGTGGCACCGACTCAAAATTTCTTGGTAATCCAAAATTACTTTAAGAAGTGAGTAAATTAAGGCCTAATAGAAAATGTTTCCCTATTATTTAATGCTTTTGAGTTTTTTCGGCGGTTTAATTTTTTTATAAAAAGTTTTAATTTTTTGCTTTTCAGTTTTTTTTGACCCTAGCTAATCACCCTTCACAGGGTGGTCGCACCCCACAAGGTCACACGACCTGGTGAAGGTTGAGGGACTAACATAATGAGGTTCGATCACGACCGGTCGGTGAGGCGATTTGTGAGGGAGGCCTATGTCCAGCAGTGGACGTCTTTCGGCTGATTTTATTTCATTTCCAAAGATATTGTAAGTAGGTATCAAAAGTTATAATGTAACACGGAAATGCAACCTGTGAGTGGATAAATCGACCCGCCGACCAAAAAGTCACCCCTAGGGTGGGAATTTTATTTCCAAATTTTTATGGGACCAACTTCAAGGTATACCCTGTCGATTAAAAAAAGAATTATCAAAATCGGTCCACACAGTAAAAAGTTATGCGTGATCATACATAAAAAAAAAATATATACGCGACGAATTGAGAACCTCCTCCTTTTTGTTTTTTCGTCGGTTAAAAAGTCATGCTGTCGCCCCCTAACCGCAACTGTCCGCAACCATGCGACAGAGAGAGATGTAATTTTTTGATGAAATTTGTGTTTCGGGGCAAAACGTTTTTAACTACCTAAATCACAATGATTTTGATGTCCATCGCTTCAGTATTAAATAACAAATCAAATAAATGGTTTTATGTTGCTACATAAAGTGCCTTTAAATAAAAAAATCATTTAAGGTGCAATATTGTTAAATTCATAAGCTATATAATGCCTTAATTAATTGTGGTGACCCGTACAATTTGTGGGAATTACTAGCTCGGGGAAAGTGGTTTAGCGGTAGCTCCCAAACTCGGCAAAGCCTGTACTTTGGGAACTGTATTTAAATATTTACCTCAAAGAATTTCAACTTAGTTGCAGCAGTAAATAGCTTTCAAACTCTTATGCTAATGTGACATATTAATAATGTTTAAAAAAATAAAAATAAAATATAATAAAGTTGAGTACTTAATAAAAATTGAGTTAAAATAAAAAATAAAAATAGTTTTGGGATAATCCATACTAATATTATAAATGCGAAAGTAACTCTGTCTGTCTGTCTGTCTGTCCTGCTTTCCTGAGAAAACTACTGAACCGATTTGAATGAAATTTGGTATATGGATAGTCTAGAGCCTGAGAAAGGACATAGGCTACTTTTTATCGCGAAATTCCCACAGGAATATTGGGAATTTTATGTTTCAAGGGAAAGTGCGCTGGCATAGCCGCGGGGGCACACTATAATCTATATAAAGTCTAGAGCCTGAGAAGGCTACTTTTTATCCCGGAATTCCCACGGGAATATTGGGAATTTTATGTTTCAAGGGAAAGTGCGCTGGCGTAGCCGCGGGGGCACACTATAATCTATATATAGTCTAGAGCCTGAGAAGGCTACCATTTATCCCGGAATTCCCACGGGAATATTGGGAATTCTGGCGAAGCCGCAGGGGCACACTATAATCTATATTTATAAAAGAAAGAGGTGTGAATTACACTTTTAATAGTCAAGAACGGCTGATATTATTTTTAATAATATTGAATAAACGGTATTAATGTATTCGGGCGTAGGACCTTCACATTCCCTAGCTTGCAAGTACAGATATAGCGCTTAAACTGCCCTCGAATCTGTGATTGTGGCTTACAAACCTTTCCGAGCTGCCATGTACTATGATAGCGCTCAGACGTTTGCGAGTTAGTGACTTCAGAACATTCCCCAGCTTTCAAGTACAGATATAGCGCTTAGAGTGCCCGCTATTTAGTGATTGTGGCTTACAAACATTCCCAAACTGCCAAGTACTATGATAGCGCTCACACGTTTGCGAGTTAGTGACTTCAGAACATTCCCCAGCTTTCAAGTACAGATATAGCGCTTAGAGTGCCCGCGATTTAGTGATTGTGGCTTACAAACATTCCCGAGCTGCCAAGTGCTATGATAGCGCTTAGACGTTTGCGAGTTAGTGACTTCAGAACATTCCCCAGCATTCAAGTACAGATATATGATAGCGTTCGGACTACTCACGAGTTAGTGCGCGACTGAGTGCCGCTTACAATCATTCCCGAGCTGCCAAGTACTATGATAGCGCTCAGACGTTTGCGAGTTAGTGACTTCAGAACATTCCCCAGCTTTCAAGTACAGATATGATAGCGTTCGGACTATTCACGAGTTAGTGCGCGAGTGAGTGCCGCTTACAAACATTCCCGAGCTGACAAGTACTATGATAGCGCTCAGATGTTTGCGAGTTAGTGACTTCAGAACATTCCCCAGCTTTCAAGTACAGATATAGCGCTTAGAGTGCCCGCGAATTAGTGATTGTGGCTTTCAAACATTCCCGAGCTGCCAAGTACTATGATAGCGCTCAGACGTTTGCGAGTTAGTGACTTCAGAATATTCCCCAGCTTTCAAGTACAGATATAGCGCTTAGAGTGCCAGCGATTTAGTGATTGTGGCTTACAAACATTCCCAAACTGCCAAGTACTATGATATCGCTCAGACGTTTGCGAGTTAGTGACTTCAGAACATTCCCCAGTTTTCAAGTACAGATATAGCGCTCAGAGTGCCCGCGATTTAGTGATTGTGGCTTACAAACATTCCCGAGGTGCCAAGTACTATAATAGCGTTCGGACTACTCGCGAGTTAGTGCGCGAGTGAGTGCGCCTTACAAATATTTTCCAGCTTACAAGTACTATGATAGTGCTCAGACTGCTAGCGTGTTCTTGAGCGCCCCTTACGAACATTACCTAGCTTCCAAGTATGTATGTACTATGATATCATCATCAGCCTGTAAGAGCCCACTGCTGGACATAGGCCTCTTCTCTCGCACGCCATTGACCACGGTTCTGCGCCAGTCCGATCCACTGTCTACCGGCGACCTGTATTATGATAGCGCTCAGACTATTCGCATTGGGATTATACAATCGTACCGTATTGGTGCGTTCAAACTAAAGATATAGAAAAAAAAAACAAATTAATTTATTAATTGATTCGTGTCCAAAGTGTGCGTATAAGTAGTAAGTAATAAATGAGCAGACTTAGGATTTTATTAAGTTAATAATCTATACTTCCATACTAATATTTTGTATGCGCAGACGAAGTCGCGGGCACCAGCTAGTATTAAATAAATGAAGCATGCAGAATATAAGGTTAATTAAATTAAATACAATTTAAGTTTAAGTTTATACTTTTGCTCTCCGGTTAGTAATGAGTTTTTCAGTCTCAGTATACGAGAGTTTATCTAGTAATCTTTTGACTACGCACTTCGCCTGCCTAGATGATACGTTCA
This sequence comes from Euspilapteryx auroguttella, assembly GCA_951802225.1. NCBI lineage: Eukaryota > Metazoa > Arthropoda > Insecta > Lepidoptera > Gracillariidae > Euspilapteryx > Euspilapteryx auroguttella. Next base: position 9,750,894 of record OX637643.1, on the reverse strand, counting down.
TCAAATCGCATCTTTTTAGGAGATTGTTGTACAGAACTGGGTGTTGATAGAAAGCAAAACGTTTCGCAAAAACTGTTTTGGTTGAGGGGAAGGGGATCCTAGGGTTGCGCATGCTCCACACCGACTCAAAAGTATCCGAAGCTAAGAGTTGTTTGTGGATTCTTACACACGAAAGCACTACGTAAAGTTTTCTTACGGTTAGTACGCCACTTTCTCTATATAACTGCTCTGTTGGAAAGAGGAATGGTTTCTTGAATAAAACTTTTAGGACTGCTCGTTGTGCTCTTTCAACGGCAATCATATAATTCTTAGTGGCCGCGCCCCACACTGGTAAGCAGTAGGTCAGAACAGATTGACATAAGGCTGTGTATATTTGTAGTTGTAGGTTTTTATCTGACATATTTCTTAGGTGTCGCATTATGCTCATTAGTTTTCGTACTCGTCCAGTGAGATTGCGTATGTGCGAGGAGAAGTTCAGTTTATCATCTAGCGTTAGTCCAAGATATTTTAGAGACTTGGCGGGATGAATTTCAGAACACTGGCAAACAAAAGGTGGATTGGAGTTAAAGTTTTTATCGCATGTGTGAATTTTTATTGACATCCCAGTGTAGGGTTTGCTAGCAGCGGTTTTATGAAAAGCTAAGTATTGGGTTTTAGAAATATTTAAAGTAAGAAGATTGTCATCAAGCCAGCTTGCAACGGTGTTAAGGCCCCTTTCAGTTGCTTGGCAGACATTTTCCTAGTGAGGTATGAGCGAAACCATTCCAAGGCGCAGCCTCTTATACCCATGTTTTCCAGCTTGCACAAGAGGATTGGTACAGATACGGTGTCAAATGCTTTGGCGCGATAGTAAAAGTAAAAAAGTAAAAAATGATTTATTCAATACAGGATACAAGATATCGCTTATTGAAAGTCAATTAGACTAATCTAATTAATATTGATACCTTATTTCGTAAAGTATCCTATACTGATAGAGGCGAGGTAGTTCAGGGTGCCCACTAATTGGCTCTGGCAAACAATGTTTCCCAATGATCGAGGAAGACTCCTATGCACTTGAGTCCCTGGTCTATGTATGTAGCTACTTGGTTAGTTAGTAAGAGCGCTGCATCTTCCGTCGATCTGCCTTTTCTGAAACCAAATTGTCTGTCCGATATGAGACCGAATTTTTCTAGGAAAGCGACTAATCGTTTATTTACAATTTTTTCAAGTAGCTTTGAAACGCTTGATAGCAGTGATATAGGCCTATAGTTGCATGGTTCATTTTTGGCACCGCTCTTGTATATTGGAGTAACAAGAGATATTTTCCATAAATCCGGAAATTTTCCTGATGCATGCATCTTTGACATGCACAAAATAATAATAGGTAAGGCGGTACGAAGTTCGCCGGGTCGACTAGTATTATATAATTTTGTGCTTGGTTGGCTGACTGGCTGACTAAAGATCTCGTAATAAAGATAAAGTAACTTTGATACCACCATGAGGGTACCTAGGTTAAAGTCTCAGGAAGGGACAAAGAAAACACGGACAGAGGACAGATTGTTTTATTGTTTTGTATTTAACTTCTCAGTAACAGTTATCAGAAAAGATATAATTTAAAATGTTAAGTACTTAGACAATACCGATAATTGTACGCATTATTTTGTACATTCTTTTACATATTCTTAAACCAAAATCAAATGATGGATGTAAATCCGACATTAAAACAGTGTGGTTTTTTGGTTAATCAGTAAAACAAAAGAGTTTTGGTGAATGAATCTTATAGTGACACTAACTTATCACAAGCTATTACAGCTACAGGCCACAGTTTAGCTCGTACAAAGGTAAATAAAATATAAGTACCTACTTACATCAATTATTTTTACAACAATCCGGTCCGTGTTACTATTTTCTTTTCTTTAAATAATTTAAACCTGTATTGTCAAAATATTTGTTCCTATGAGTGTTTGTTACTACTCACAAAGTTACACACAAATGGCTATGACGTCATTTGTGCAATGAGCAATAAATAAATAGTGACTGGGTAAAACTCGGACACAAATATTAGCATCTGTAATTCAATGTCCAAAAATACATCAAAAATATCTTATTACTCATAATTTAGAAATTAAAAAAATGACATATTATCTTAAAATTATGTCAATATGTCCAAACGTCAAGTTAAAATGATAAATGTCAATATGTCAAACATGTCAAACAAGTCAAATAAGTCAAACATGTCAAATATGTCAAATAAGTCAAACATGTCAAAATGAATATATGTCAAAAAAATTATTTCAAAATGTAAAAAAAAAAAAGGGAAATGATAAATATGTGAAAATCGCAGATGATAAATATTTGGAATGTCAAAAAATTAAAAATACTTAAATAATTAAATAAAAGTATTAGTTTTTTAAAACTATTGGGGAAATAATAAAAAAACTAGAAAAATAATTTACTTAATCAATACATAGTATAAAATAAAGTCACTTCCCGCGTCTGTCCCTATGTATGCTTAAATCCTTAAAACTACGCAACGGATTTTGATGCGGTTTTTTTAAATAGAAAGAGTGATTCAAACAGAAGGTTTATAGGTATAATACACGCACAAAATAGTAAAAGGTTAGGCGATACAAAGTTCGCCGGGTCCACTAGTAAGAATTAAAATAAGAAAAATAAAAGATTATATAATTATAATTATATTATTATTAACAGGCGTAAAAATATACAAAATATTCCAGATTGTCCAAAAATTTATTCTGCTCCACTCATCTCTCTGGCTCTGGTACCGGGCAGCACAGTCAACTATCTATTTACCCTCATACATATAATAAAAAAGTTTAATGGAAATGTTTTATTTGTGCGCGAAGGTAATCCAGACCATAAAATGATGATGTAAGCAAAGAGACAATTAAATAACGATCAAGTAAATCTGTTAGACACCGGAAACTTGTATATTTTAATACCATGTCGCATCTAAAATAAAATGACAAAATATAAAATTAAACGTTGCTGTTCGATGTTGTGTTACCTAGCCTAACACAGGTATACAACCAATGTATTACAAAATAGACAACACAAAGTCATTACATGGGTAGTAGCTAACTACGAATCGTATTAAAAATGCGAAAACCTTATGTCTGTAAGTTTAGTTTAACCCTTAATCACACAAATATAAACAAAATTTGTAAAAACCTAACTATACGGTACCGACTTGTAGCGGATTTATGCAGTCGAGAATAAGTCATAGAACTTGTCCTATTGCGAAATTACACTGTCCAAGATATCTTCTTGGACAGTGTAATTTCGCAATAGGACAAGTTCTATGACACACACTTGCTGCGTGACGTCATAACAATAGCCTGTGAAAGTACCTACTCAAATAAAAGCTGTAAAGCTAACGCTATTTACTTTGTAAATCCGGAACCGAAAAAATTATAATAATATCCATAAGTGGCATAAAATGTGGTGATATTTTATAATATGAAGTGTTAGCGTGTTTCCTCAAGAAGCGATATCGCTCGCTCGATAAAAGTTCGATAGCCAATATGAATCGCTCGTACATCCGAATGATGCAATTCTGTATCGTCGCGATATCGAGCCCAGTCCCGTATATAGGGGGGGCTGGGCAGGCCCGTGCCCCGGGTGCCAAGATCAGGGGGGCGCCAAATTCACACTACAGACGAATCAAATCATGTGTTTGATGTGTAAAATCAACGAGCGCTCTAGCGCAGCGTAAGGTTAGCGCTCCAGCGCGACGCTATAGCGCCGTCTTTTTGACAATCCTGGGTGACAAAGCATTTGAGTGCATTCTCAGCGAAATCCATCGAGTCAAAGAATATATTATCCTGGCCCGTTTCTTGGCACTAATGGATGGTCTGACATGACTGTTTTGACATATAAATGCGGAAAAATGTATTGAGATGATGTCAAAAGAGGTAAAAAGTGACAGAAAAAATCGACAAATGGTCGGTCGTGCTACAGCCGCTGATAGGTGAAATTATACACATAAAAAAGGTAAAATTTAATATAACTGGGCAGGGGGGGCGCCATTTTTCAGTTTTGCCCCGCCTAAAAAAAATTGGAGATCCGGGGCTGTATGTATCGAGCGCGCTGTTTGTCAGACGAAGACGTCAACAAAAACACTTTTGGGTACCTACATCCATACATAGAAAAAAAAACCTAGACACAACATATAGATAGAAAAAAAAATATTTTTACCTTTGCATCGAATAGGCTTCAAAACTACTGAACCGATTTGAAAAATTATTTGACTGTTGGGAAGCTACATATTACTTTTTTTTTAAATGTGCTATACTAGCGCCACTTTGATAAATAATTAATATCTTATAAACCATGGCCGAAATAAAAAATATGCGTCTTTGACTCCCTAGATAATCTTGGAAATGATCTTAGAAATATTATTTTATTATTTATTTAGTGGCTACTTTAGTTTCATTAAATAATGAAACTAAAGTAGCCACTTTAGGCAATAAACGGTTTATTCCTTAGATTATGAACCTGAAAGCTACACAACAGGACCTTAAAAACCTCTTAGCCAAGGAGGCCTTAGAAGCCAAAGACCCATATTTTGACTTTTGCCATGGTTTAGAAAATATACATTTTTTTCGGAAGTGGCGCTAGTTTCGCACCGTGTAAGCCCTTAAACTAAAAAAAAATAACCCTAGGTGTAAAAAAATATTCTTACGTATTTTTTACATCGCGTACGCTGCGAAAAGTATTGATCTTAGTTATCGAATGTACTAATACGATATGTAAGAATATGTAAAATAATATAAGATAATGTAAGATAGGATATGGTAAAATAAGGTAGATTATTATGATTATAAAGGCGCAGATGTTTTTAAACATCTTGAACAAATTTTAAAATTGTAATCTGCTCCTCCGTCAATCCAAAACTACATCCAAAATAAACATATTTGTTTACCCGGTAAGTACCACAAAGTTCGAGCAGGAGCAGGCAACTGAATTGCTTATCGATTTTTGCGTATTTGACGTCGCTTGCAGGTCGAAACGATGTCGAGCGCTCGACCTGCCTTCATACTATTCAATCTGTATCGCGCGTCATGTGAATGTACGTGCGATTCGATATCGAGCGGTCGTGTGATCGATATCGTTCGCTCATGAGGACACACACGCGATTCTCCATATTATTTGTTAGGACTCGCGACGTTTTCGATATCGCACCGATATCGCCTATCGACGCAATTCTGTATCGAATCGCTGCATGAGGAAACACGCTTAGTGCTGAACACAATAATAATAATAATAAAAAAAAAACGTAATTGGCCTCATTATTCTATAAATCTACTATTAAGATAAATTGTAATGTGCTGTGGACTTATTGTGAATAAGAGCTTAAAACTTGGTGACATTTTACAATGGTTGTTGCTAAACACAACATAACTAATGGGCTAACAGTTCGACAAACATAATAATACAATAGTAGGTATACGATTCCGTTGTTCAGAACTCAGCTCAAATTAATATAGGTCATTAATAAACAAAACAGGAAGTTAAAAAATTCTTATAACTGCTGTAAAAAAAAAAAAAAAAAGAAGGCGCGTGGATAACAAAATTATCACGATCGTAAAATAAAACAAAAGTGAAATAAATGACAATTGAAGAGCTGAAACGGTATTCGAGCTACCTATTGTTAGATGGTATACAGCTAAACCAATTTTCTTGAATAGGTTTGCAGCAACTTAGTTGGGATACTAAGTAGCACCTAAAATGGAATAAGAGGTAGTTTGCTAAATGCTAAATGGTACCCAAAATGTACAAAGAGGTAGTTTGGCAAATGCTAAATGGTACCTGAAAGGGACAAAGAGGTCGTTTGGCTTAATGCTAAATGGTACCAAAAGTGTACAAAGTGGTAGTTTTACTAAATGCTAAATAGTACCTAAAAGTGTACAAGGAGGTAGTTAGGCAAATGCTAAATGGCACCTAAAATCTCCAAAGAGGTCGTTTGGCTCACATGCTAAATGGTACAGTGGCGGACACGATCGGCGTAACACTTCCGGTTTTTCTGTATTGCAAAATAGCTCTTGTTCTTTGGCAATACAGTCTAGGGTTGACGAAACCATAGACAAATCTGTTACGGCCTCCTAGTCCGTGACTGTACCTACAATTGATAAAGAGGTAGTTTGTGTAATGCAAAATTGTACCTTAAACCAAACAGTTTCCTTGAAGCTGAAAATGTTACTACTCAACTCACTAAAAATTTATCGATTTTTAGTGTTAGTAGTGACTAATTATAGCAATTTTTATTTTAATCTGAAAAAAGACACAGACCATCTAGCTGGACTTATAGGAAAGCAAGGAAAACACAAGATCAGTTTATGAAACTAAAGTAGCCACAGGCGTTATTGATGATCCAAATGAGGATCTTGAGAACTAATGCAATACATGCAATGGGTAATAAAAATGTAGATTTTATTATCATAGAAATATGTATATAATATATAATTTCTGCATATTTATATAAATAAATTATTTTTCAATTTTCTATTTTCAATGTTATCTTGAAAACACACACCACAGAGAGCCACAGAGTTACAGATTTGTTAGAAAGTGAAATGATAATATAATTGTATAAAGTTAGTTAGTATTTCTAATGAATACAATAGCAATTTTTAAACTAAATATTGCATTCAAAATTTTAATCACAAAAAAAAAAGTAAAGCTTTAATATCTCTGCAAACTAAACTAGGTACGTAATGCAGGAATATACTTTGATGTAATGTATGGATGAATCTCTTGGTAAAACGATTTACTTACTTATAAAAAAAGTTATCTAAATACCTTACAATGTACCCCTTTAGTTAGTGCAAAAGGTTGTATATAATGTAGTGTCAGGAACATAATGTAAAGTGTAAAGGATCGAACACAGCGTTAGTGGCAAAATACTTGTAACAATGCTGTGATTCTTGAAACTTAATAGTTTAATGAATAGTTCAACAATTAGTGTTTCAAATTCTCATTATTGTCAGTATTATCAAGCTAATTTCACACCTACCTTAGATTTTATTTTTATTAAATGAAATGAAACTGAAAATATTTAATAAGAAGAACATTACATAAAAAAGCCTAACCTAAAGTTATTAGGTATATGTCTACCTAGAGATTATTGTAGTATACTACAGCCTGATCGGGGCTTGAACCCGCAGTGTCCAATTCAAGTACCGCCAAGCCAACAATGAGTAGGACTTGTGTCAGTGGGCAAGCCAGGCCAAAGGCGTGAAGCACTGAGGCGTGAAGCCGGGCTAAAGGTAGCTGGCGAATGTCATGACCACGTCGTAGAGATTAGGTATTAGTATGTTTACAATTTGATGCATTACTTTTACCTAAGAGTGACACGAGAATATAAATAATGGTTATTATTTGTATGCCTTTTAAGGGAAATTTTAGTAAAGTTTTACTATAAACTACCCACATATATTAACGTTCAGTACAAATAATTATAACAGATAACAAATACATTTTCCAATTCTCACAGTTGTAATGTAATTAGCTGGAGCTTCACAATGACGACTGTAATGTTCCTTAATCTGTAACGATTATAAAAAATATGACTTTTAAAGTTCCTATTGTTTTGGTACTTACTACTGATAGAAAATTTTGATGTCAAACTACATTTAAACTTGTAGCGCCATCAGGGTCCATGTACTGTAACGATTAATTCAGACCTCTACTAAGTGCATAAGTTTATGTTATGTTCAAATATAAGTAAATTGTAGAAATAATAAACAATCGAGAATTGAGAAATCAATCATGTAAAATATTAATGAGATAGGAAATATTAGTATGGAAGTATAGATTATTAACTTAATAAAATCCTAAGTCTGCTCATTTATTACTTACTACTTATACGCACACTTTGGACACGAATCAATTAATAAATTAATTTGTTTTTTTTTTCTATATCTTTAGTTTGAACGCACCAATACGGTACGATTGTATAATCCCAATGCGAATAGTCTGAGCGCTATCATAATACAGGTCGCCGGTAGACAGTGGATCGGACTGGCGCAGAACCGTGGTCAATGGCGTGCGAGAGAAGAGGCCTATGTCCAGCAGTGGGCTCTTACAGGCTGATGATGATATCATAGTACATACATACTTGGAAGCTAGGTAATGTTCGTAAGGGGCGCTCAAGAACACGCTAGCAGTCTGAGCACTATCATAGTACTTGTAAGCTGGAAAATATTTGTAAGGCGCACTCACTCGCGCACTAACTCGCGAGTAGTCCGAGCGCTATTATAGTACTTGGCACCTCGGGAATGTTTGTAAGCCACAATCACTAAATCGCGGGCACTCTGAGCGCTGTATCTGTACTTGAAAACTGGGGAATGTTCTGAAGTCACTAACTCGCAAACGTCTGAGCGATATCATAGTACTTGGCAGTTTGGGAATGTTTGTAAGCCACAATCACTAAATCGCTGGCACTCTAAGCGCTATATCTGTACTTGAAAGCTGGGGAATATTCTGAAGTCACTAACTCGAAAACGTCTGAGCGCTATCATAGTACTTGGCAGCTCGGGAATGTTTGAAAGCCACAATCACTAATTCGCGGGCACTCTAAGCGCTATATCTGTACTTGAAAGCTGGGGAATGTTCTGAAGTCACTAACTCGCAAACGTGTGAGCGCTATCATAGTACTTGGCAGTTTGGGAATGTTTGTAAGCCACAATCACTAAATAGCGGGCACTCTAAGCGCTATATCTGTACTTGAAAGCTGGGGAATGTTCTGAAGTCACTAACTCGCAAACGTCTGAGCGCTATCATAGTACATGGCAGCTCGGAAAGGTTTGTAAGCCACAATCACAGATTCGAGGGCAGTTTAAGCGCTATATCTGTACTTGCAAGCTAGGGAATGTGAAGGTCCTACGCCCGAATACATTAATACCGTTTATTCAATATTATTAAAAAAAATATCAGCCGTTCTTGACTATTAAATAGTGTAATTCACACCTCTTTCTTTTATAAATATAGATTATAGTGTGCCCCTGCGGCTTCGCCAGAATTCCCAATATTCCCGTGGGAATTCCGGGATAAATGGTAGCCTTCTCAGGCTCTAGACTATATATAGATTATAGTGTGCCCCCGCGGCTACGCCAGCGCACTTTCCCTTGAAACATAAAATTCCCAATATTCCCGTGGGAATTCCGGGATAAAAAGTAGCCTTCTCAGGCTCTAGACTTTATATAGATTATAGTGTGCCCCCGCGGCTATGCCAGCGCACTTTCCCTTGAAACATAAAATTCCCAATATTCCTGTGGGAATTTCGCGATAAAAAGTAGCCTATGTCCTTTCTCAGGCTCTAGACTATCCATATACCAAATTTCATTCAAATCGGTTCAGTAGTTTTCTCAGGAAAGCAGGACAGACAGACAGACAGAGTTACTTTCGCATTTATAATATTATAGTATATAGTATATAGTATATAGTATATAGTATATAGTATATAGTATATAGTATATATAGTATATAGTATATAGTATGGATAGTGGCTCCTGAACGCCACAAATGATATAGTTAATAGTGGCTCCTGAACGCCACATTAATATTAAATTTATTATGATAAAGTGCTATATTAATACAAAACAAATACAATATAATAATTTTCTATAATTAGTTGCCAAATACCTAAGTACTTAATCTTAATATCAATATTGTATTCATTCATCCTTTTTTTTAAATAAGACAAATGGTTAACTTAAATTTCTATTACATATGTAAAAAATATAGTGTTTCTAAAACACAAAAATTGTAGTGCCCATCAGGGTCCACAATGTATCCTAGCAAAAATTTAACCCTAGTAGCTAAGATTCGTCTAGGTGTAAAACTTGCATATGGTGATTTGTGAAAACAATAAAGTATTGAGTAATCTAGATTTATATAGGTATTTTAATAAAAAAAAATGTAGTGGTTACGTAAAACAAACAACTTTATCCGACCAATTTTTTATCTCAAAATCTCTGTACTTTTGTGGCCTTAGAACATTTAGAACGGGAAACGCCATCTTAACATTTTCTCCTACTAACTCTGTCTGTCATTTTCTGCGGGGGACGAGGTAACGCACACATTCACTGAATCGCGTAATTATGCACGCGCATTCGAACAAATTACACCCACACATCCATACAATACGTACCTACGCTTTTTTGTGATGTGTGTGTGGTCAAAAACTAGACCCGCTAATAACTAGCGACAGGTTATCGATGATTTTCAAAAAAGTCGATTAAGTGTTTAGTGTTCTCATCTTATGGTAATAAGGCGTTTACTTTAAATAAAAGTGGTTTCGATGTCCCTCAAGAGCCCGCTTAGCTTGGTTATTCTATAGCTGTGTTTTTGGAAGACAAGAGTTACTGATTTTGTATAGAAGAGGTAAAAGGCCAAAAAGCTAGATTCTTGAATGACAAAAAATCGGTAACTCTGTATTTCAAGAACGGTATATCACAATGAGAAAAATGCTTTAATAAATTTAAAAATGAATACTTTCGCCAGATTATTAAAAAACTTGAAAAAAAAAATTATTTCGCGCCATTACCATAGTTACCCCTTTAAGCAAAGATAGTTAAAATAAGATGGTAAGCTTAATTTTTTGGAGGTTTCCTAAAATGTATAAATGTTTTGATACGTATTTTGTTAGATTGACAGTAGCAAAATACTTAGTATGGTAAGTTTACTTCGTGATCTTAGTGGCATGGTGATTCTGTAACTGACCCGATTTTCTTGCTTTAAAATAAAAATCGGTAAGTATGAAGATAACAAAATAAAAAAAAGACAAAGATCAAATTTTTTATTTATTGTTACATTATTAAGTACTAGTTCGTATTAAGTATTAGTTTCGAAAATACTTACTGATACGCTCTCGGAAGCAGTAGCAAAACATAACAAATTAATCAAGGTTGGTCGCAAAAACCTCACAATCAAGCCATGGATGACCCCAGGTTTGCTGAGGTGCTCCAGGCATAAAGACGTACTACATAAAAAGGCGAGAGAAAACCCACTCGATGAGACTGCAAAGTTAATATTTAAGAGATATAGAAACTTTCATAATAATATATTACGAAAGTTAAAGCAACAGCACGACTCCGATGAAATAAATAAAAACAAAGGTAACCCTAAAAAGTTATGGAACAGTCTTAGAACAATCTCTCACACTTACACAACAAAGAAACCACCCATAGAACTAACCAAAACTAAACCGACTATTAAAGATTCCCTGGACCACTGTAATAATTACTTTGCCGAAGTTGGTCAATGTCTTGCTGAGCGAATTTTACATGAAACTAATGAAACTGCACAGTCACTAGCTGCAAAGGTCAAAATCGATAACAGCCCGGTAAGTTCTCTTTTCCTGGAGCCGACAGATGAAATGGAAATCGAAACAATAGTACTAAACCAGAATCTAGACGGCACTCCTGGCATTGACGGACTTTCAAACAGACTCTTAAAGTTCACAAAAAATGAAGTGATTGTTCCGTTGACGCATATATGTAATCTGAGTGTCGGCTCCGGTGTTTTCCCAGATTGTTGGAAGACGGCTGCAGTAACTCCCATCCATAAAGCAGGTAACAAATCTGAACCAAGCAACTATAGACCCATCTCTCTTTTGGGGTCACTCTCAAAAGTACTAGAAAAGGTGGTTCAAAAACGCCTTCTTGCATTTATTGACTACCACACCTTACTTTCGGAGGATCAGTATGGTTTCAGACAGGGCCGCTCAACGGAAGACGCAGTGCTGCGTTTGACGAACTCAATAGCGCAACATTTGGACAAGAAGAAAAGATGTATCGGAGTGTTCTTGGATCTTGCCAAGGCCTTCGATACCGTTAGCATACCCATTTTATTGCGTAAGCTCGAACTTTTGGGAGTTAGAGGGCTGGCACATAGCTGGTTCGAAAGTTACCTTTCTGATCGGCGTCAAGTGGTGAAAATCGCTGGTCAATTCAGTGACAACAGAGCTGTAAGTTACGGTGTCCCACAGGGAAGTATTCTTGGGCCGACGCTATTTACTTTGTACATTAATGACCTCTTGACGATCGACGCAGCTGACGCTCAGGTCACATGCTACGCCGATGACACTGCTCTTTTATTTCATGGGAGAACATGGGAGGAAGTGGGGGAGAGGGCTGAGGAAGGCTTGCGAATGGTTGGATCCTGGCTACGGGCAAATCTTCTAACACTTAACGAATCAAAAACTAAATTTATATGTTTTTTCAAAACCATAGCAACAGCACCAACCAGTAATCTAATAATTAGAGCCTGCAAATGTCGGAACCTCTCCACCACTGTTCTATGTAACTGTAGTCAAATTGGTAGGATAGGCTCGTTGAGGTATCTTGGGGTCGTATTGGACGAGAGAATGACGTTTAAAGAACACATTGATACATGTGCTAAAAGGACACGTAAATTAATATACATGTTCAAAAATATTCGCTCTATTGTCCAACCACACGTCCTAAGGATGGTTTACATGGCAGTCTGTCAATCGGTTATATCATACTGCATAACAGTTTGGGGTGGATCTTGTATGGCAAACATGATTGTAATAGAGAGAGCACAAAGGGCAATCTTAAAAGTAATGCTTAAGAAACACATACGGTTTCCAACTACAACACTTTACCAAGAGGCCAAAGTTTTGACTGTTCGAGGTCTGTTTATTTCTCGAGTTATAAGCAGAGTTCACCAGAAAGAAGTTCTAGGCAAAGACTGTAGTAACGCCCTTACTAAAAGAGTTTTTTCCCTTAGTCTTCCTATGACTAAATCTGTTTTTGCTAGGCGTTTCGGATTCCATATGCATAATAATCTCTATAATATAATAAACAGGAAGTACTGCCAATTCAACACATGTTCTTTAACAGAGGTTAAAATTAAGTTGGAATCGCTTCTAAAAACCTTCAGTTATGATGAAATGGAGAAGATCCTTCCTTAATGTGCCATGAGAACTTTTGGTCAATTACATACACACATACATACACACCCACACACAACACTATCCAACACACACAAATAACAAAAAAAAAAAAAAAAAATGCATGTTAGATCTAGAATTATATATTTTATTTCATTTTATTTAATTTCATTTATATAATTATTTGATTTTAAAGATTACTTTATTTATTTACTAAAATTAATACTCATATACTCAAACATGTATGTTTGTCCACGATACAAGCCCAGCTTAGTGTGGAAAACATTGCAACTGATGATAATGTAATGATATAACACAATAACAACTATTTTTTATTTTAGCAAGATCTGTTTATGTTATGTTAACTTAGTTTGGTATTGTGGCTCAATAAATTATTTTATTTATTTATTTATTTATTTTATTTATTTAAAGTTAAGTGGCGGACATAGACGGCGTAACACTTTAGTTTATGGTCTTATGCAAAAGAACAAGAGCTATTTTTCAATACAGAAAAACCGTAATTTTAAAGCGGTCCGTGTCCGCCACTGTATTGCTGAGTCAACTAACTGCCGCCGTTTACTACGTAATTCTTTGTAGTGTTTAACTTGAAAATGGCGGGAGCAAATGCAGCTTGTTCGTTTAGGAATCCATTCTTTATGCCTATTACAGACTTCTATCCATTTTTTTACGTATTTCTGGATTTTTCGGAAATCTAAAACATGAGCAAATTCTTAGATAGTTAACTTCAATACCATTGCTATTTTACTATGCAGTCACACACACATCACTCTAACATACTGGTAATTTTATTTTTCAATCTGACGTAAAATGGTGTCTATTGATTTTCTCTCTTTCTTTTTTTCTTAGTTTGATTCATTAATTTATAGATATACTAGTCGACCCGGCGAACTTCGTACCGCCTAACCTATTACTATTTTGTGCATGTATTATACTTATAAACCTTCCTCTTGAATCACTTTATCTATAAAAAAAAACCGCATCAAAATCGGTTGCGTATTGTTAAAGATTTAAGCATACATAGGGACAGACACGGAATGCGACTTTATTTTATACGAGCTTTCCCGGCTTACTTCGTTACGCCATAGAATATAAGATACTACAAAAGACTTGGCTCTATAGACTATGTTATTTTGCCTGCCCAGAATAGGCTTGATAAAAAACAAACAACAACAACAAACCACCTGTCAAAATATGTAAACAACGGAAAAAATATTGCACCTTGGGTTACATCATTTGAGTTTAGGTAAGGATCCCTAATTTTTTTGGAAATCTAATATAGCCTATGACACTCGGGGTTAATGTAGCTTCCTACCAGTGAAAGAATTTTTCAAATCGGTTCAGTATTTCCAGAGCCTATTCGTTACAAACAAACAAACAAATCTTTCCTCTTTATAATATTGGTATAGACTATGTATTGAATTGATGAAGCAAATCTATTAAAGAAAAATTCTTTTGAAAACGGCATGAAGTTTCACAGGTAATACTGTCGACAAATGTTATCGATACATAACGGTGGACATCCCTAGCACACTCCCCACGAGACTAGTTGTGGTGTTGCCACTTGTTTGTTCTTACCATTACCTTAAATTATGGGTAAATATTAATAACAATAAACATTTACAGAAGAGAAAAAGAGTAAATTGTATATTGCACTTTTATTGCGTAAATACTTTATTGTATAAAATATGATTAGAAAAGATTAGATTAGGTGTAAGATAAGTGTATTTTGGGCAGCAAAATCACATTGCAAAAACAAAACCATTTTAATTTCCGTAGTTATGGTGCACAATATTTCTGACAGGTTGGCAACATTCAGGTAGTCTCGTCTATGTCATCATGACGTCATCACATTGAATCTTGTGGCGGTAAATTCAAATTTCCATGATTGTTTTTTACGTTTTATGTACTCAATATACATCCAGTTGGCACAATTTTACTTACAAGTGGAAGGTTACTCCATCCTTCAGGAGATTTGATGTATTCGATCTCCTTTTACACGTAAAAATAGCACAATACGGCATTTTTATTGGAGCACTGCACTTCACAACAGACTAAGGAAGTATGAACAAGATGGCGTTCAACTAGTTTTATATAAAGCGGTGGACTTTAGTTCCAAAACTTTTTTCTGAGGGGTAAGCCTGTGTAAGGCGTTTCCCGTTCTAAATGTTCTAAGTTTGTGGCCTATAAGTCTGAATTTATAGCGAATTTAAAAAACAGGGAAAACGTACAAACCTACTTTCTAATGGTGTTAGAAATATACTAAAACTCCAAGGCGATTGAAAAATAATTAGAAGTCGTTTTCTCTTTTTGTATAGACGCGTTCGGGGTATACAGTCCTCTTAAATAAGAGTTCGATAGTAGTAGCGCAGGTAGTCGCACTGACCTTAGCATGAGGTTCATGAGCTGCAGCCTCTCGCCGCGCAGGAAGCGCTCGCGGTTGGCGGGCTCCATGAGCGCGCAGGTAGTCGCACTGACCTTAGCATGAGGTTCATGAGCTGCAGCCCCTCGCCGCGCAGGAAGCGCTCGCGGTTGGCGGGCTCCATGAGCGCGCAGGTAGTAGCACTGACCTTAGCATGAGGTTCATGAGCTGCAGCCCCTCGCCGCGCAGGAAGCGCTCGCGGTTGGCGGGCTCCATGAGCGCGCAGGTAGTCGCACTGACCTTAGCATGAGGTTCATGAGCTGCAGCCCCTCGCCGCGAAGGAAGCGCTCGCGGTTGGCGGGCTCCATGAGCGCGCAGGTAGTAGCACTGACCTTAGCATGAGGTTCATGAGCTGCAGCCCCTCGCCGCGCAGGAAGCGCTCGCGGTTGGCGGGCTCCATGAGCGCGCAGGTAGTAACACTGACCTTAGCATGAGGTTCATGAGCTGCAGCCCCTCGCCGCGCAGGAAGCGCTCGCGGTTGGCGGGCTCCATGAGCGCGCAGGTAGTAGCACTGACCTTAGCATGAGGTTCATGAGCTGCAGCCCCTCGCCGCGCAGGAAGCGCTCGCGGTTGGCGGGCTCCATGAGCGCGCAGGTAGTAGCACTGACCTTAGCATGAGGTTCATGAGCTGCAGCCCCTCGCCGCGCAGGAAGCGCTCGCGGTTGGCGGGCTCCATAAGCGCGCAGGTAGTCGCACTGACCTTAGCATGAGGTTCATGAGCTGCAGCCCCTCGCCGCGCAGGAAGCGCTCGCGGTTGGCGGGCTCCATGAGCGCGCAGGTAGTCGCACTGACCTTAGCATGAGGTTCATGAGCTGCAGCCCCTCGCCGCGCAGGAAGCGCTCGCGGTTGGCGGGCTCCATGAGCGCGCAGGTAGTCGCACTGACCTTAGCATGAGGTTCATGAGCTGCAGCCCCTCGCCGCGCAGGAAGCGCTCGCGGTTGGCGGGCTCCATGAGCGCGCAGCACAGCGCGTCGAACATGTTCTCCATGGCCTCCTGCTCCTCCGCCGTGCCCGGGTCGTGCCGCTTGTAGAACTACACAAATCATCAATGCATTTACTATTTGGGGAAATGTAACAAGAGATAAAGTAGCGGCACTTCATGAAAAAATGTGTATGTGTAGATTACATTTTTGAGGTTGTGATTTATGATTTTTATCGAAACTGATGCTACTTGAGCTCTTATTATGATAAATGCTTGAGCTTAGATAATAGGAGTAAGTATTCCTATCTATAATTTTACACAGCTAAGAAATACTTACAGCTAGTTGCTGCAGCAGAACATCTATGCCATCCATCTCTCCTAAGTATTTTCTGTTTTCTGGAGTGTTTTGTAGAAGTATGGAGAGAATTTCCGTAGCATACAATTTGTTTCCGTCAAATGGCATTTTCAGCTAAAACGAAAAATTATACACACTTCAATATTTTTATCAATTTAAGTTAAGTTAGATTAAATGTAACATACTTTCAATCTCTTTAGTATCCATTGCATGAATCCTTGCCTGGCGACTGGAACACACATCTCTGGTCGAAATTCCGTGATATTTTCAATTATGCCTGTTGAAAAATGTGATCTTAAGTAGAATATAATCTTAGCCATTAATTTTTTATTTTTCAGAAGCCTTATTTGAAATCTTGCCTTAGGCTTAAGGGTTCTGTTAAAAAAAAGTTTTCTGGGTCATATATGGGTCACGGCCAAGCATAAACTTTTAAATAGATAATCTTATTGCTTTAACCAATCAACACTTAAGGGTGTTTCCTCAAGAAGCGATATCGCTCGCTCGATAAAAGTTCGATAGCCAATATGAATCGCTCGTACATCCGAATGATGCAATTCTGTATCGTAGCGATATCGAGCCCACTCCCGTATGTAGGGGGGGCTGGGCAGGCCCGTGCCCTGGGCGCCAAGATCAGGGGGGCGTCAAATTCACACTACAGATGAATCAAATCATGTGTTTGATGTGTAAAATCAACGAGCGCTCTAGCGCAGCGTAAGGTTAGCGCTCCAGCGCGACGCTATAGCGCCGTCTTTTTGACAATCCTGGGTGACAAAGCATTTGAGTAAATTCTCAGCGAAATCCATCGAGTCAAATAATATATTATCCTGCCCGTTTCTTGGCACTAATGGATGGTCTGACATGACTGTTTTGACATAAATGCGGAAAAATGTATTGAGATGATGTCAAAAGAGCTCAAAAGTGAAAAAAATCGACAAATGGTCGGTCATGCTACGGCCGCTGATAGGTGAAATTATACACATAAAAAAGGTAAAATTTAATATAACTGGGCAGGGGGGGCGCCATTTTTCAGTTTTGCCCCGCCTAAAAAAATTGGAGATCCGGGGCTGTATCGAGTGCGCTGTTTGTCAGACGAAGACGTCAACAAAAACACTTTTGGGTACCTACATCCATACATAGAAAAAAAAACCTAGACACCTAGAGAGTCAAAGACCCATATTTTGACTTTTGCCATGGTTTAGATAATATACATTTTTTTCGGAAGTAGCCCTTAAACTAAAAAAAAATTACCCTAGGTGTAAAAAAATATTCTTACATATTTTTTACATCGCGTACGCTGCGAAAAGTATTGATCTTAAGTACTAATCGAATGTACTAATACGATATGTAATAATATGTAAAATAATATAAGATAATGTAAGATAGGATATGGTAAAATAAGGTAGGTTATGATTATAAAGGCGCAGATGTTTTTAAACATCTTGAACAAATTTTAAAATTGTAATCTGCTCTTCCGTCAATCCAAAACTACATCCAAAATAAACATATTTGTTTACCCGGTAGGTACCACAAAGTTCGAGCAGGAGCAGGCAACTGAATTGCTTATCGATTTTTGCGTATTTGACGTCGCTTGCAGGTCGAAACGATGTCGAGCGCTCGACCTGCCTTCATACTATTCAATCTGTATCGCGCGTCATGTGAATGTACGTGCGATTCGATATCGAGCGGTCGTGTGATCGATATCGTTCGCTCATAAGGACACACACGCGATTTTCCATATTATTTGTTAGGACTCGCGACGTTTTCGATATCGCACCGATATCGCCTATCGACGCAATTCTGTATCGAATCGCTGCATGAGGAAACACGCTTACTTTAACCAATCAACACTAATATGTATTATCAATACTCAAGTAACCCAGTCTGTCTGTCTCGTTTTTACGACAAAACTATTGAACCTATATAAATTAAATTTGGTATACGGATTTTCTAGAGCCCTAGAAAGGATTGGATACTTTTTATCCCGAAATTCTCACAGGAAAATTGGGAATTTGATGTTTCAAGGGAAGGGAAGCGGCGCTGCGCTGGCTAGGCCGCGGGGCGCCCACAAGTGTAACATAATAAGGTGCAAGATTAATTAGAACCTAATGTATTATGCACAGCGTCCCTCTCGTCGGGCACCTGCTCGTCCAGGCGCGCCAGGTTGTGCAGCAGCAGCGAGGGCGCCTCGGCCTCCGCCAGCGCGACCATCAGCTCCTCCGCGCCCTCCTCGCTCTCGTGCAGGATGTCCACATCTGTCAACTCCTATTAAAGTATAATACAAATCACCATTATTACACCATCATCATCATCATTTCAGCCGAAAGACGTCTACTACTGGACGAAGACCTCCCCCATAAATAGTAAATAGCCACAGCGACCAGCTTTGAGCAAAACTCATCCAGTGTACCATTATTAGAAATCGATTTAAATTTATAAGACTGGAACATTTTACATTCCTAAAGCACATACACATACCCTAGGTTAGCCCTAAGCAGTATCGAGCGGGCACACCACCAAACATTAAAATGATTTAAGAAGCTATATGAATTGTTTAGGAAGGTTTTTTAAATCAATTAATTCTCTTAAGACGATTTACGACAACTAAATGGAACGAGCTAATGAACAGAGCTTATCTCTTTGATATAGCATACTGAGGGCAAGGGACAGTCATATATCAGTCGCCTACATCGGTTGCTACATTTCATTGGAAAAAGTAGTAAATATTGAATATCTTTTTAATTATTACTTTTAAATCAAATCTGAATTACCAGAATTTAATTTTGTTTATTATCGCTATTCCTAGGTAGTTTTAACAAAAACTAGTAAGTAATTTCGAAGAATTAGCTATTCCCGTTTTTTGGAAAGGTTATCTTTGACGAAATAATGTATCGAGGTTTTTTGATTTCACTAGTGATTCTCAATTATAAAAAAGTCATTCTCTTAATCTATAGAAGGTAAAGATCTGGAATTTTAATATAACCTTTTTGAGGATATAACAAAGTTTTTTTATAATTTAGAAACACAAAGAGGATACAAAAACCTCGATACATTATTTCGTCAAAGATAACCATTCCAAAAACGGGATTAGCTAGATCTTCGAAATTATTTTATAGTTTTTGTTGACACTTACTAGGTATGATGATAATAAAGAAACTCGAATTCTGGAAATTTGTTTTTATTTTAAAAGTTATAATTAAAAAGTAATTAAATATTAATTGCTTTTCACTAAAACCCAGGTGGTGGCGCAGAACCAAGAATCCGATTTGCACGACTGACAGATGACTGTCCGTGTCTCTTCGTATGCAATCATTGAACTTCTGTCACTGTTATACAATACTTCAGATGCTGCGTGCAGCTCGTAGAGGGAGGACGTGTACGCCGGTTCTCCTACAGGTCACGTGGTCTTTGATAAATATTCGACCTAGGGTAAACTGCCCCATGATTGTCACTTTTACAAATTTCTCTTGGCTAAATTTATAACTGCAAAATAAAAATGCTAAATCGTCAAAATATGGTATTGTTGTTTTGTGCGTATAACCATTTAATATTGATATTTTAATAGAAACTTTCAAACCATAAACCAAAAATTGGCACCCTCCACTTTAATCAGTCATTAGTTTAATAAAATAATGTATTATAATGACATTATTTTTGTAGTTAATGCTGTAAAATGACAAAAATCATTATTTTCAGCATCTAAATAAAACCATGACAATCTTGAAGGTTGACAATGATCTTGTAGTTTACCCTATATAAAATATAAACAAAACAGCAGCGGAACGGAGTCTGTGGAGTCGCCTTTGCCTCAACTTACAGATGTCATTATGTCAAAAATTCTTATTAAGTGAAATAAAAATTTAATTAAGCGCTTTCGAAAATACTTAATTATTATAACCACAAAGTAGTCAAAACAAAAATTAAGTTGGAAACTAAATCCTGACTACAAGTAATAACGCTCTAAAGGAAAGTATTAAGCAAGATAATTTTTAGTACTATTACCGTTGTTTGACTGCTCCGTGGCTCAGTTGGCAGGGGTGTGTACTGAGAAGCGTGTGCAACTGGGTTCGATTCCCGGGCGGGGCGAATATTGTGATATGATGAATATCGATGTTTGTTTCGGGTCTAGGTGTGATGTTCGTCTCTGTGTGTTTCCGGCATCAAAGATACAGGTTCTTCCTAGTTAGGAGCTCTGAGTGATGTGTTATTACATATTTATTATTATTATTACCATGTATTAGTAAAGATTTACTTATAATACTGCGTTCATCCTAACAAATGAATGCCATACTTTTCTGATATAAAGATATTAAAAAGCAGAAATTGAAGTTATAAGAATGGTTTTTTTTATGTAGCATCTAAAGTTTTAACTGCTGGGAAAAAGATTTATCCCTATTTCTCCAATTATTTCTATTCCTGCATTGTGTCACCTTTGGCCAGTTCTCGAGATTGGAATCAAGATGGCCTCACCAACGACTGCGATGCCATCGGAATGCAATTAAATAAAACTAATAACTTAAACTTTCAGTGCAGTTTTTTTTTTGTATTGTTTTATAAATTTACTATTTCTTTATATTTAAAAGGAAATTTGCCCTTTCCGACTAAGTATTTGTATTTTTTTTATTTATTTAATTTTATAGAAAATGTGTAGATTCGTATGAAGTTCGTAACTTTGCATAAAGACCTAAAGTTCTAGGTAATTATACGTAGATATGCCACCCCTCCTTTGCACTCCTAATACGCTGCGCTAAACGCCATCACGGTTTGTCGACTACTGATGTGAATGAGTCGACGTCATTAGCGAATGAGATGTATTGAACGCTAAAGTTGTGCCAGGCCTTCAGACGTCCACTCGGAACGTTTTATGCTGAAGTCAAACTAAACGTATAGTTTGTGAAACAAACACATGTATGTATGAAACCATTTGTAAAATGACATTCAAAAACAACCTTAGCCACTGCTTTATACCTATATTTACTTATCTTATAAAACTGCATCTCTCTTTACAGGCCGGCTTGGTATCAGAAGGAATTGAATTTAATCTACATCCATTTGATTACTTCCCTACAACATGTTCAGAAACGACAAGTTAGTGGCCTATTTATAGAAACCTGTATCATTGTGTGCATCTTAATTTGTACTTGACTTTGTCGATAACTAAACTTTAATTACGTTCAAATTTAGAACTCAAATTATACATGTTAAACAATGAACTTTTAAAATTTAATATAATAAAAAGAGTCGCCTTCGCAGAAAGTTGCGTTCGATAGATTTTAGTTCAGACGAGATGACGTCACACCCATCGAAGTAAAAATAGCAACTTTTAGCGGTGTGCACTAACTAACTTAAATTTTTAAGATCATCGTATGTAATTACAATATTATAAGCATTAATCTTACAAGTGCTAAAAAAAAATTATTCTGATTCAGTAATAAATAGTCTGATTTTAATAATTAAAAAAGATAATTCATAATATAAAAAGTTATGTCATGCATAATAATTATAATTGGCGTGGTTAATAATTATTTTGAATTTTCCATAACTATCTACATATTTATATTGATCCTCATTCGTCGACTCCACTCCTTATCTGTTCGAGCTGTGTCTGCGACTCGGCGCGAGCGAAACGAAAAATGAGTCAGTTGCGGAGAGCTGTTGGTCTCAGATCCGTACAATAATTTTTTTTTTAATTTTGCTAAACTCCTCTTTATCTATAAGAGGTAAAGATCTGGAATTTTAATATAACGTTTTTGAGGATATAAAAAAGTTTTTTTTTATAATTGAGTAACACTAGTGGAATCAAAAAACGTCGATACATTATTTCGTCAAAGATAACCTTTCCAAAAAACGGGAATAGCTAGTTCTTCGAAATTACTAGCTAGTTTTTGTTAAAACTACATAGGAATGATGATAATAAAGTATATCAAATCTGGTAATTCAAATTTGATTTAAAAGTAATAATTAAAAAGATATTTAATATACTTACTTTACTTTCTCCAATAAAATGTACTTTGTAACCGACGTGGGCGACTGACATTTGAGGGAAAAGGACATCCCTTGTTCCTCGGTCGTTTGATTTATTTCTCGTATATCGTCTTAAGTACAAAGGTTTCACGGTAGCCATACCTAGGCTTTCTTATCAGTAATTTTGGCATGTATAGATAGAATGGTAGACAGACTGATGGTATTTTGATGTTTTTATAATGAAAAACGTAGTCTTTATGTAACTGGAGATCCAATAGTGTTTTTGAATCATGCATTTGCATTCAAAAGTAAAATTACCTGTAATAAATTTACAATCTTTGTTGAAATATCAGTGTTGTCATGAGATAGCAGCTCTAGGATTGAATTGATGCATTTAAGTTCCACAAGCAATGGATATTGGTCTGGAACTGTGGCCACCGCACTCAATTCCTGGAACAAACAGTTGTCAGTGTGGTGGAGACACCTTCATTCACATTTTTTGAAAATATAAATATATCATGTTAGTATACCTGGATTGCCTCATGTAAATCTATTTCACTCTCCATGAATTTTTCAGGTTGATCAGGAAACTTTATTCGTAGTTCTCGATTCTTCAATGCTTTTTTTTCAAAATTCAATACAAGCTTTTTCACAGCTGTATCATCAAGCACATCACCCTAAACAAAAAGACGTTACATTATCTTCCTTCACTACTAGTGTTCTGTATTCTGTATTACAAAATACTGCCAATGTTGCTTGTAATAGAACATTGATATTTAGAATGAAGGTCCACTAAATGTAAGGATGGAATTTTTGCAGTCTGCAACAATGCGCAGGATGCGCGCATGCAGGGAGCTCGTCCTATTTCTTATAATTGCAAAGAAATCATTAGTACGAGCATCCGAAAACATCGTAGATGCACTGCAGAACCTCGGCAGCCCCATCAACACCCTAAAGGCATTGTTGTACTGGACTCTGAGAGCGCTGTAAGCTTTCTGCGTATACCTCACCCACAGGCTGCACGTGTAGAATGTCTGACAGTAGGCCTTAAATAAGGAGATTTTACCTTCAGGGGTACAGCATGCGAACTTGCGGGCAAGCATATTACATCGAACTGACAGCGCCCTCCTTTCCCACTCTATATCTAACTCGTCTTTCAAGTCCTCGGTGACCCAGTGACCCAGGTACTTAAACTTACTTACTCTCTTTAATGGGTTACCATATAAATGAACCGCAGGCACATTTGAATACGTTTGGTTTTTCAATTTAAACACCATAAGTTCATAAGTTTGCTTTTAGTTACATTGTACCTGAGTCCATGGGCCACCGCATATGACTGACAAGTGTTTAGCCATGATCTCAATGCGCTGACCGAGGGGGCCAGCAGAACCATGTCATCAGCATATGAAATATTGTTAAAACAAACACCGTCTATGTGACATCCGACCTTGGCGCTGCTCAGCTCCTCGATCAGCTGATTGATGTACAGGTTGAAAAGCCGGGGCGAGCTCAGTCCCCCTTGCCGCACCCCGCATTCCAACCTGTACGTCTCTGACATAGAGTCACACACCACTTAACATTGTTATCCTGGTTACTATACCAGTGACGCAACAAGGACACTACCTCTTTAGGCACACCACCAAGCTTACTCCAGAGCAAGTAGTAAGACACAAGGTCAAACGCTTTACTCAAGCATATACTTATTGCTTGCTATCACAGTGTAACTCAGTAACAGTCAGATTTAAATTTTTTCTCTCATCTCACTGGCTTTACATTATGTTTGCAATGGCAATGGCACAATAAAATTCCCAGAGAAACAGTAAAATAGAATTGGTTCAAATTCAGAAAAGTATATGACTACAAATAATAGTCTAAGTAAAAGTAAACTTACTTCAGTAACTTCCGTTTCAACAAAGCGAAGAATTTCCTGTCTTTCTTTGTCAGTAATCATGGGTTCTTCAGGCAAAGCAGTAGACGGTCTCATAATCCGCTCTGCTTTAGATTTACCCAGACGGTGCTTCTTTGACACCCTGGATGGCTCGCCATCTGAATCACTGTCTTCATCATTTGGTCTCTTTGGAGTTGGTACTGGCTACAATAAACAATAGCATCCTTAGTTTGCATATAGTCAGGCCTAAAGAGCCCAATTTGAAGGCGATACTAGGGTGGCGAGTTGTTTTAGGGGCGGGAGTAGTAGAAAAAGAAAACAGCAGGTAACCTTATAGGACAGTAGCTCTCCAACATCCATTTTCAATAATTCCAGCGAGAGCTAAGCTAGCTAGAGCCACAGCCAAATAGCTTAGAACAAAAAAGATTTCCGCTACAAATTTCAAGCAGTGTTGCCAACGGTTGAAATAGCAATCCACCAGATAAGGCTCCTCAAACCACCAGAAAACCACTAACAAAAATATGTCCCCCGCTGAAAACCACTAAAATTTCCACTAGGGTGCATGACACATGAGTGGACATACGTTAATAGGGGACAGTGGTGAGCCTTTGCTATGCGTTCTACCCCATATATATGACCTGGGAGGCAAATTTCTTAACTAAAAACGATCGACTCGTAATTGACTTGTTAGCGACTTCGTTAACCATTGCCGCTTTAACAATAGTGATTTCTGTTACACGCCCAAAGAAAACAGCAATGGTTAACAAAGTCGCCAAAAAGAACAAGACAATTACGAGTCGATCGTTTTAGTTAAGAAATTTGCCTCCCTGGGCCCTTTTATTTTTTAAGGATTTTTTAATATTAAATTTTTAAGACTTGAGCCCTAACTTGAACTTGAAACTTTAACGTGGTCCTTCTCGGTATGGCGCGAAATTAAAAAAATATCGCGTTTTTTATTTATTCTGGCGAAAGTATTAATTTTTCTTGAAAATTAACCAAATCTTCTATAAAAACTATAATCAGGTGCTCAAGACAGCTACAAAGAAAACTAAGGGTCCTCGAAGTAAGGACAAAAATATGAAAAAAAAAATTACATCGACTTTGTATAATATTCAATTGAAAAAAAAAAAGGAAAAATGTTGTAATTCTACTAAATCTTAACAATGGGTTGCCTGGAAGAAATCGCTTTAAGCGATAAGGCCGCCCATTGCAATCAATGTTTTAATTTAAGAATATTGTAATATTTTAAGTTCATTGATTGTAATAAAGAGTCTATCTATCTATCTAAATTGTCTAACACATCTTTAGTTCATACGCTTTGTAACAGCATTCCAATTTATCCAAAAACACCGCTATTCCAATTTATCCAAAAACTGCAACAGTTCTTGGTCTAATTTTTCCACTAAAAAAATCCACTAGCCACTAAACGCAAAAAATAGCCACTAAATGGGGGTTCCAAACCACCAGATTTAGTGGAAAATCCACTAAGGTGGCAACACTGATTTCAAGGAAAAATAGTAGTTTGGAGAATCAACGATAGATGTCGCTGAGAAATAATATTTTTTTATCAAACGGTAACCCTTTATTTTATTTTTATTTGCAACACCACCATCTGCACCTAGCACGCAGTGTTGTGGCCTATTGTAAAATCGACTATCGATTGTAAGCACATGTAGCAGAGCTAGAGTTTAGCTGTAGTCTAGCTATACGTCCGGGGAATATTATAGTGTCCTGTCCGGGGAAGTTATATAACTTCTTCGGACACACTGTACTATTTACGCAATAGCACCAGAACCAGATAACCGGCCCAATAAACTTCTCCCCCCGTAGAACATGATACAATCATTTTACAATAGTTACATGATATAATAATATTATTATTAATTGTTTATTTATTGATTTGTCTGACCAATTATGAATGTACGAAAATGCATTTGTGTAACACTAAATTTAATGTAACAAAAATAAGTGATTGAAGTGAAGTGGATTTAGGTCAACAGAATTAGGTAGGTAGGTATCTAGGTATTCATTTTTTTTATTTTATAGATTAGAAAAATTTCTCGTTGGATGAAACAAAAAATACATATATAACATGAGCTAGCTTGTTCAAGTTTCAAGCTATAATTCCCTCGGGAATAAACTCTTGAATTCTTGACACTGCGCTCGGATTTTAACTTTTGCGCCCCTAAAATAATACATCGCTTTACTTATGTTATATTAGGAACTATTTTGTTTTTAACCGCCGAACTTTTTACAATAATGTGCTTGTATCGGACATTCAAACCTTCTTCTGAATCACTCTATGTATATTTTGCCAAGGCTTGGCATAGTTGTAAAGTTGTTATTTAAAATTTTCTCTTCATAGTTTAAGCTTTAGGCTTTCTGCATATTCTTCTTTCTTGATTATGTGCTGGGTATGTAACATACCGAACATACTATGTTCAGTTGCTGTCTAGGGCGGCGTAACAGATCTGTCTATGTTCTCGTTCGCACTAGACTATAATACCAAAGAACAAGAGCTATTTTGCAATAAAGAAAAACCGGAAGTGTTACGCCATCCTAGACCGCCACTGTACATACTGTATATTATTTTTACTCTGTATTAATCGATAGTAGATTAAAGTTAAAGTTAAAGTTAAAAAACACTTTATTGCATACAAAATATACAAAAGAACATTATACAATTAATGGTAGACATATTTAAATTTGCATGCAATGGGCGGACTTATCGCTAAAAGCGATTTCTTCCAGGCAACCCATGTGAAATGTTTGCACTTAGACATATTAAATTGGTCGTAGGCGATACAGTATTGTAAGTAACAAAATTAAATACTAAAGTTTTATTTTTAAAAATACATACATACAAATAAAATATTCAAAAATAAACATACATTCAACTAACTTACTAAATATACACATACATAAACACTAAATAAACATAAATACATAAACAATACATAAAAATAATAGACATTTATAATTAAATGACATCTTAAAGAGGACAAAAACAAAAACTCTAACATATTGACAAGAAGTGCGATTTTACTGCCTCCTTGAAACGCGGTAAGCTCCGGATCGTCGATTGATAATTGGCAATCTCTAGTTGGTCTTCTGTGCTCTCATTGTTGTTTGTTTTCGTTTGAACAATGCGTTTTTTGGATTTTCTTTTTCGACGACTTGGCTTTTCTTGGACTCCGATATCTTTCCCTTATTCGATTTTACGCTGCTTTGTTTACTGGACTCTGATTTTGCTGGCGATTTGGATCCCGTTTGATATTGAAAACAAACTTGCTCAACGGTGTTGCGTACCAGGGTGTTCTAAAACTCGTAAGTACCTGCCTACAATAATGTTTATTTTTTTCTTTTCCATCATTCTAAATTTTAGTAACGTTTCCACATAATTCTATTCAAACAGCAATTAATGGCATAAAATAGGTTAGTAATAAGTACGATAGACAGATTCTTTCCTAGCTCATAATGTATCATTGATTCAGTGAGAAGTATTGTAAAGTATATGGGGCGGACGAACCATATCTTCTGAAGCACGGAACTGATGATTAGCAACAAGCCTTAAATATTCTAGCATTCCTCAGGGGATCAAAATCACATCACCGGATTAGGTTGTAATGACAAAAATAAACTTATTTTACAAACATAATAATGGCTTTAAAAGTACAGTAACCATTAACAATAATAAACAAAAATCTTAATTAAGTATTCATATTCATTTCAGGTTTGGATAATATAGTCTTACACAGTTTTCCGAACCCGGAGAGACAACCAGACAGATTCCGCACATGGTTGAATATTAGTGGTGATATTTTGGCACTGGACAACAAAAAAATATTCAAATACAGAAAATTTTGCCATTCCCACTTTGAATCGCAATACTATACCTCAAGCAAACATGAAAACATGGTGTAGGCACACAAATAGAATTTCAAAAGGTAAACGCTATGATTATATAGATGATTTTCAAAAAAATGCATATGTTTATTATACCAAAAGAAGAAAATAATAAATATTATTAATTAAATACCTATAGAATTTTCATTTTATATTAAGTTTGAGTTACATTTTGCTTAAGAATTTATTGTAAGATAATAAGCATGCAGACATCTTTTAAGGTTGAGATTAATCTGTAAAGCAAGAAAGTAAAATGTAACCAAGTTTACATTTTACTTTCTGTCCGCTTGTGAAATTAATCTCAACCTAAAAAAGATGTCTACATGAATAAAATACCTACATTGGTACCTACCCAGCTAGCTAGGTGCCTATCTATAGGTATATATGTTGTATGATGTGGTTTGGAGAATTACCGCTTGGGGCGCTGACGTCGAAAATGCAGAGTCGCATTATCTATTTGTGTTTATTCAATATTATCTATGGCTAGAGCGGCCACGATTTGTCGTGGTTTTCTACACTACAAGTTACTACTTATGCTACCTACCTACCACACTACTAGTGATTTACCTTCTCTCTGCACACTACCACATAAAACAAACAAAAATCTCAGAGTAAGGAAACCGCCGCTACGCTACCAATAGAGTTAACCTATTTTTGTGTATTTGCCCTGTCCTGGTTACGCTTACAAAACTTACTATGTGATCAAAAAGGACAGAAGATCGGTTCGATTTTGAGCGGCGTTTCAACTAAACTGTCAAATAGGGTTGTATTGAATCCAGTTTCAATCGATATACGCAAAAATGAAAACTTATAATAAAAATATGTCAGTGTCACAGAAAGATTTTCTATCTTTTTTCTTTAAGTTTTTTTTTTGAAACAGAATTATATTTAGGTAGATAGATAAAAAAAGTATGCATCACACAGCACAGATAGAAATCAGTTGACATAAGAAAAACCTAAGTAAAAATATATAATACATAATATTTTTATAGAAAAGCAGTAAGTACTGTGCGATGAAAGGGCTCGGGCTCAGCTTCTTTTCACAGAAATATGCGCACTAAGTAGGTACTCCTAATTCATGTAACATACATCGCAACGCTGTTAATCCGCCAGGACCCTTAATGTAAAATAAATGAGAGTACGAGTCTCAAGAGTGAAGACACTGTACGCTAATATATACTGGGTGTTTCTGACAAGGCGTTAATAAATCAAAGGAGGGATTCTGCTCACCATAACTAACAACTTTCCAAAAGCAACATGGGTCAAAATCTCAAAAAAAAAACAGCTGTTCATACATTGGTTCGATCAGCTGACGGGGTCAATGTACGGGACGGCTGATTTTTGTTTTGAGATTTCGACCCATCGTCGGTGCGCCGACCGAAAGCGATATGTGCATTTCTTTAACTTTTCAGGAGGCTCAAAAATGATGACTCTGATTGAGTCTAACTTAAAAAAATTCTATGAATGAGAAAAGTTGTACAAAAAATCTAAAGTTTGATATATTTAATGAAAGAGGTCTTGTTCTTGCTATTTTAGGCTCAATATTTTTTTTCCCGCTTTTCATGCACATATCTGTTTTGGTTTGAGACTTCCAAATTAGATATTACGTCGGTGCGCCGACCAAATCCGATATGTGCATTTTTTTGAAAAAAAATTTTTTCGCTAGGTGGGTAATAAATCAAAGGAGGGATTCTGTTCACCATACCTAACAACTTTCCCAAAGCAACATGGGTCAAAATCTCAAAACAAAAATCAGCCAATAATAAACAACGTGCCAACTTATAATTTAAGGCGATACGAAGTTTGCCGGGTCAGCTAGTAATAAATATAGTAGATTGTTTCTATTTTTATTAACCCATCCTGGACAGACACTAGGGACAGGAACATAGTACAGTGGCGGTCTAGGACGGCATACTTAACAGATTTGTCTATGGTCTCGTGCGCCCAAGACTGTAATGCCAAAGAACAAGAGCTATTTTGCAATACAGAAAAACCAGAAGTGTTACGGCATCCTAGACCACCACTGTATGTCACGGACTAGGAGGCCGTAACAGATTTGTCTATGGTTTCGTCAGCCTAAGAGTGTATTACCAAAGAACAAGAGCTATTTTGCAATAAGAAAAACCGGAAATGTTACGCCGATCGTGTCCGCCACTGTACAGTGGCGGACACGGTTTGCTTATCTCCTCTTTCAATTCAACTTTGTAGTCTATGTATGCCTCTTCACCCGCTTCTTATACATCGTTCTTAATATAACTCGACTCGTCTAGAACTTTGAGATCTACTTTAGACAACATTTGTCTGTGCGTGCTACAAAACAATGACCAGTTCTAAGTTATCCAACCTAGTCTCCAAATAAGATATGGTACATACCGGGTGTTTATGGCAAGGCGTTTATAAATCAAAGGAAGGATTTAGCTCACCATACCTAACAACTTACCCAAAGCAACATAGGTCGAAATCTCAAAACGAAAACCAGCTGTCACGTACAGTGGCGGTCTAGGTCGCCGTAACACTTCCGGTTTTTCTGTATTGCAAATACCTCTTGTTCTTTAGCAATACAGTCTTGGGCTAACGAAACCATAGACAAATCTGTTACGGCCTCCTAGACCGCCACTGTACATTGACCCCGTCAGCTGATCGAACCAATGTATGGAACAGCTGTTTTTTTTGTGATTTCGACCCATGTTGCTTTGGGAAAGTTGTTAGGTATGGTGAGCTGAATACTCCTTTGATTTATTACCGCCTTCTCAGAAACACCCAGTATATGGTATGTACATACTTACATCTCTCTTAAGGGGATTTTTTGAAATTTATTCTACCTTTTGCTATGTTATCTTTCGTATGAATACTTTCGCCAGACTAATTAAAAAACGCGAAAAAAAATAATTTCGCGCCATAACGAGAGTTACCAGCTTAATTAAGGGCCATCATTCAATTTTTGTTTTATTTATTAATTTAGCAGTCGGCGGCGGGAGGACACTCCTGATTTGTATGAGAGTGAAAATAGAGGTTGATGTTTTTTTAGATTTTCAAGTAAAATTCTTTTACTTTGAAATAAAATAAAAATAAATGTATATTGAATATGAAATTAGACTTTCGGTCTACATCGATTTTTAAACGGTATTTCTGCCAGATCAATTTTATTATCGAATTAGAAGATGTTAACAGTGGCACATCCGATTATACAGATGAAAGCCATATTTTGAACATAGAAGGTCCTTTAGAAGATCACACTTATAGTAAAAGAATAATTTTTTGACTTACTTTCTGCTTTCTTTTCATTTTGTACAGTCACGGACTAGGAGGCCGTAACAGATTTGTCTATGGTTTCGTCAGCCCTAGACTGTATTACCGAAGAATAAGAGCTATATTGCAATACAGAAAAACCGGAAGTGTTACGCCGATCGTGTCCGCCACTGTACATTGCTACCCATGGAGAGCGAATAAACTTTTAAAACCAAATGCTAAAATATAATAATAAACGAATGTAAATTATCTGTTTGCAGTAGTTTCCCCAGAGTTTGGTAATTTGATTTCTTCAAACCATAGCAACACCGGATATACATGTTACCTACCTGGCGCCGAAAAGGAGCGCGAAATTATATTTTTTTTTCCGTTTTTTATTATTTCTGGCGAAAGTATTAATTTTTAATAAAGTTTAAATGAATTCACGTATTTAAAAAACAATTTTCAGCCAGAATAAATAAAAAACGCGTCCTGTCTCTGAGTGAAACTGCACTGCACTTTACTCATGGAAGTAAGTCTACTTCCAGCATCTTCCTTGCTCTGTGATGACTGCCCTGCAACAGGATGGCCCAGTGTTGCCGTTTTAGCGACTTTGTCACCAAATCTAGATCTAGATAGAACAATAATCGCGGGGTTGAAGGAGACGTGAGAGGCGGGCACGCACAAGCTCGCCTCCACACCGCACCTCACCATTCTCCCCACTTGCTCCCCATTCGAGATTTTAGTGATGTGCGTTAGACCAACGTTAGAGTCGATGTTTTTTTATCAAATGTTTATAATCTGCACGGTATAGTAATGTAACTTTTTTTTCGATCTCGGATTCCGCCACTGTCGGACGTGTTTCTGGTTTACGCTCAATTGTTTTTGATATTTATTTAAATTCGTCATATTAAATTTCGATTGGATGTTGGACGTGATTTCTGATTCCTGCTCTAACATCGTGTATTTGAGGGAGCTGGCCCCGCCCTTTGGGCGGTTCCTGAGAGGGATAGTCGCATTTTGTCAGCGTGTCTTCTTCGGTTTGTGTCACCTTCCTCCGCCCTGCCTTCACCAAGATCGAGTAAAAAATATTGAAATTTTTTACTGCTGCTCGAGGCGAGGATCGAACCCGGTACCCCGTGTCTCCTTGGCGCCGCTTTCTCCGTGTCGCTAACTAGAGCGGTGACGCAGCGAGCCAAAATTGATGATCTGATACGTACCGAGTCTAGAAATTCACGTGCGCCATCTAGCGACAATCCGGGTTATTGCTACCGATCCTGCTCATTCCGATAAATACACACGATAGAGAAGACCTATATCACTTGAATCTGCTTTCGCTCTTTTGCTAAAGATGGCGTACCCATCAGACATTTCGCTACTCGATTTGGGTTTAGATGCTGATCCACCTATATGCTGGGGCTGTAGAGCCGAAATAAATACGACCCGATTTTTGAAATGCGCTAACTGTGTTAAAGCATATGATTTGGTGTGCGCGAATGTCCCTGAATGCCGGTTCTTCAACACTATGACTCCGGAACATAAGGAAAGCTGTTTAGCGAGTGTTGGTGCTAAATAAAACTCCAGTAGTTAAGTTGTAGAAGCAGGACGAGTGAATAATTTTATTTGCAAAAAACTTTTTATCAAAAAATTAAACCGCCGAAAAAACTGAAAAGCATTAAATAATTGGGAAACATTTTCTATTAGGACTTAATTTACTCACTTCTTAAAGTAATTTTGTTTAACCAAGAAATTTTAAGTCGGTGCCACACCACACAAGCAAATTCCTTAACTACCTATAGCGCGATGCGCGGCGGCACACGTTTTTCGGTTATTTCTTTGAATTTCAGGTAATTTAGTGATCGTTATTCGTTGATTCTGTGGCACCGACTCAAAATTTCTTGGTTAACCAAAATTACTTTAAGAAGTGAGTAAATTAAGTCCTAATAGAAAATGTTTCCCAATTATTTAATGCTTTTCAGTTTTTTCGGCGGTTTAATTTTTTGATAAAAAGTTTTTATTTTTTGCTTTTCAGTTTTTTTTGGGCTAATTTTTTTGACCCCAGCCAATCACCCTCCACAGCGTGGTCGCACCCCACAAGGTGGCCACACAACCTGGTTAAGGTTTAGGGACTAACAGAATGAGTTTCGATCACGACCGGTCGGTGAGGCGATTTTTGAGGGAGGCCTATGTCCAGCAGTGGACGTCTATCGGCTGAGATTATGATTATTAACATTCATATAAAAAAGACTCATAATTATACCTAGCAGTTATCATGTAAATCACAACACGGCAATACAATCTGTGAGTGAACAATAAAGTCACCCCTATTTTTCCACCCTTAGGGTTGGAATTTTATTTTCAAATTTTTATGGGACCAACTTCAAGGTATACCCTGTCGATTAAAAAAGGAATTATCAAAATCGGTCCACACAGTAAAAAGTTATGCGTGATCATACATAAAAAAAAAAAAAAATATATATATACGCGACGAATTGAGAACCTCCTCCTTTTTGT
Organism: Euspilapteryx auroguttella; assembly: GCA_951802225.1. Lineage (NCBI taxonomy): Eukaryota > Metazoa > Arthropoda > Insecta > Lepidoptera > Gracillariidae > Euspilapteryx > Euspilapteryx auroguttella. Next base: position 9,716,761 of record OX637643.1, on the reverse strand, counting down.
TTTTTCGTCGGTTAAAAATGCACATCAATTTATACAAAAAAAAATAACAAAAATAAAAGTATGTACAGCAAATAGAAAACAGTTTTTAAATTGAGAGAACCAATGAGAGAGAGTGTTTAAAATAATGGCGCGATTGTTTCCGCGCGGCTCCGCTAGGCCGCATGGAACCAATCCGGCAGGGGGCGCGGTTGCTGCGTCGTAGTCTCAGAAGAGGTCGTAGTTAAATACTGAGCGCTCCAGTATTTCGGTCTCTTTCGGCGGCTGCGCTCGCTCGCGCAACACGTGCAGCAAAACGTCCTTCTGAGGACGACCATCTCTGTTTCCGAAGATCAAGGTGCAAACGTCCTTTTCAGGACGACTTCTTCCTATGTTTCTGAGTAGATCTGGGTTCCGTGTGTGTGCAAATAATGATGTGTTTCTATTTCTTATTCCTCTTGGTAACTGGTTCAGAACCACAGAACCAGTGGTTCTGTGGTAATGGTAATGGTGGTGGTAGTATGTTGTGGGTTGGTTTCCGCCCTGGACTGGTACTGTTAACTCTGGTAAGTAGTGGTAATGCATGCTGCATGTTCTAGCTCGCGATACATTATTATTGTAGTAGTACCGGTAGGTAGTACCTACAGCTGGATATGTATGGAGTGCATTAGCAAGAAACCCAAAAGTGGAAATCTAAACACACCAGTGGGCTCAGCACTCAGCTCTGTACCAACGAGACGTCTAAATATACGCGACGAGGAATGTTCCGTTACTACCAGACCTATCCTTTCATCACCAGAAGCAGGTAATTCCAACGTGAACCTAAAACGTGGAGGCTCAACAAAATTCAACGAATCTGTTTTTGAGGATACTGAGTATGTGGATAACATAAGATCAGCTATCCGTGATGAATTTGTCCGACTTTCTGGAGAGCGCCTTATTGGAATGATCCGCAATGTCATCTCTGAAACTCTCGTAGAACCTTTTCGTAAGGAAATTGCAGTTCTAACTCAAAAGATTGTATCCTTGGAGGCAAAAGTCGATCAGCTTTCCAGCGATGTGCGTAAAGTAATACCGGGTCCTGTTAGATATGAGGAAAAATATGTAGAGCACTCAAATAGAGCTGCGAACATTGCAATGGCTAATAGTAAGCAAATCCCAAACGTCTGGAAGGCTAATGGAACCAGTAATGCTGCAACTTCCACATCCATGAGTACTTAGCCAAAGGCAGTCAATGTCAATGAGTCCACATTAAAGCCGCAAACTACACAGAAATTACTGCCGCCACCACAACCGAGCTCTGCACCAGTTCTTGCATCGCCGCATGTTGAAACCGATCTACAGTCACATAAAAATGCTGCCCCCTCCCTGCCGACTATGCCGTTAGTTCCGGATACGTCTGAAATTGAAGGCGGATGGACTGTGGTTAAAAGGAGACGACCGCGAAGCATCACGAGTCTTCCCAGTGTTGTCCGTGGTACTGCTGGCCCTGGTCTCTCCCAACTTGAAGCTCCTGAACGACGTCGTTTTTTACACCTCTTCTATGTCAAGACTTGCTACTATATGTGGCTCCGATATCTGTTCTGTTGAAACCTTAAAAGCTCGTGGAGATTATGCTTCGTTTAAGTTGGGCGTACCGGTCAGTCATGCTGACAATGTTATGGCGGCTGCTAACTGGACCGCAGATATATGTGTCAAACCCTGGCATCAATCCTTTCGCCGCCAAAGCAAAGGTCAGAGCTAGAAGTAAAAAAATTATGTTTATATACCAGAATGTAAGGGGCCTTAGGAGTAAAACCTCAAATTTTCTCAACAACATATCAGCAATGAATTACGATGTAGTCGCGATAACTGAGACTTTTCTAAATGAATCAGTTTTAGACAGAGTTATTCCCTCCGGAGTATCAAGTTTTCCGTAAAGATCGCACTGGCGATGTCGGTTTGGGTGGAGTGCTATTAGCATTAAAAAAAAAAATGAAGGTGAAACTAGTAACTGATATCGATAGCTTAAGTGATGATAAAGAAATCCTACCTATGATCATTACCCAATATTCTGTCTCATTTCTTGTGTGTGTAGTCTATTTACCACCTAGTTATACTGACATGCAATACCTTAATGTTTTAGAATGTTTAGAAAACATTATTTGTCGTTACTCTGATTTGGAATGTGTGTTATTAGGAGATTTTAATATTAACTCGTGTAGCTTAAATGTAAAAATGCAACTAGATAATTTTAGGAATTTTGTAAGTTTAAGCAACTCAACACTGTACTCAACTCACATGGCAGTATCCTCGACTATGTTTTGACTTACATAAATACTGAAATGTTAACAGTCACATCAGGAATTAATCCGTTAGTTGACATTGACTTGTACCATCCCCCGCTCGAAGTGACTCTAACCATACCCTGCAAAAATCATCCCTCTTTGAATTCCTTACTTTCCCAACCATCTCCGGTGTCTAAAAATAATATTTTTACACCGAAATTAAATTTTAACAAAGCCGATTTCAGCCAACTGTACCTGAATATATCTAACATTGACTGGACTCCAGTCATGAACGATAAGCATATTGATTCCGCACTTGACAAATTTTACGAGCTACTTTTTTGTGTTCTAAGACAAAATGTCCCATCTAAAAGTGGCATTCAGTTTAATCAAAGAATCTATCCACCATGGTTTACTGACGAAATAAAATCCAAACTAAAAATTAAACATTTTCATTTCAAGAAGTACAAGCAACTTGGTTTGGATTTCAATCGTGAAGTGTACAAGTACTATCGAAATCACATCAAATATCTGATTTATACCTCTCATCAAAAGTATATGAAGGCAATTGAAAATAATATTTGTAATGATCCAAGTAAGTTTTGGCAGTATGTTAAAAGCCTGCGCAAAGACCGTTGTGGCTCAGGAAGCGAGTATATGTGCAATGGCCAGACTCTACGCGGTCAGCAAGCCGTCGATGCATTTGCCACGTATTTCCGCTCAGTTTACCTGGACACGGTTCCGCATCTTAATGCAGATAAAGCAGAGCGCAGTGCTGGTGGGAATGTTGGTACCTATAATGTTTCCCTGGACTACGTTACGGAAAAATAAGTCTGTCGTGCAATTAGGCGCATGAAAGCTACATCTGCTGCTGGTCCTGATAATATACCACCTTTTTTAATAAAAGACTGCATGTTTATTTTTGCTAAGCCACTTCAGCATATATTTAATATGTCTATCTGCCAGTGCCAGTTTCCTAGTCAGTGGAAAACATCTAGAGTTTCACCAGTGCCAAAAGCTAGCTCCATTGACGTTACCGATTTTCGCCCAATTGCAGTTTTGAGTGGTTTCTGTAAAATATATGAGTATTTAATTAATGCGCAAATAGTTCGACAAGTCGATCATCGTTTGGTTGACTCGCAGCACGGTTTCCGAAAAGGTAGGTCAACTGTAACAAACCATATTAGTTTTATTGACTGGACAGTAGCCCAGATGGATGCCGGGTACCAGGTAGATACTGCATTTTTCGATTTTCGAAAAGCTTTTGACGTGGTAAATCAGGATATACTTTTGATGAAGTTGTCTAAATTTGGCTTCAATCCTCACCTTTTAAAACTCATCGCCAATTATTTAAGTGACCGTATTCAATATGTGCAGCTGCAACATTTTCGCTCTGAGGATTATTTTACGCGTTCAGGTGTTATCCAGGGAAGCACGCTTGGACCTACTCTTTTTGCACTCATGATTAATGATCTCCCAGATATTCTGACACAGTCTAAATGCCTGATGTTTGCTGACGATTTTAAGGTATTTTTATCAATTTCTGATCCATCTGATTGTAAATCAATGCAGGATGATATTGACGCTGTCGAGTTGTGGAGTAGATCGAATGATCTCGCCTTTAACATCTCTAAATGCAAAATTGTAACCTTTTCTAGGCTTCGCTCACCTTGTATGAATCCTTATACTCTTGAAGGGAGCATAGTTGAAAGAGTTGACAAAATAAGAGATCTTGGGGTAATATTAGACGAGCAACTTACTTTCAGTGACCACATAGTGACATGCTGCAAAAACGCAAGTAAGACTCTTGGATTTATAATGCGCACTTCTTTCCAATTCTCAGACGCTAGAGTAGCTGTAATGTTGTATAACGCATATATGTCCGCAGCAAGCTTGAATTTGACGCAATTGTCTGGGACCCACGCGAATCTAAATATACCGTCCTTATTGAACGAGTTCAGCGTAGGTTTGCCAGATACCTCTACAAAAAGTTATATGGCTACTATCCGTTCCTTTTCCCTTCCTTATTCGTTGCGGGTATGGTTGGTATAAATACACTAGATTTAAGGCGAAAGCTAGCACTTTTTATTCATTATGTGAGTTTGCTTCGAAGCCAGGTTAATAATCCAGCTGTACTTTCAAACATTGCCCTTTTTGTACCTAAGCTGGCAACTCGAATGCTCCGCCGCAGGCCGCAGCTTCTGGCCACGGTGTCTGAGTTCCGAACTCTACACGCCAGAAATGCACCCACTCCACGAGCTGTCAAACTTATTAACAAGCTTATTCAGGTTTTTAACGAAGTTGATATATTTTTTGATAGCATGCCAAAATTAGAAGATCAATTAATCTTACTTGTTAGTAATTTTTAGAATGCTTAATTATATAATATAATGTTTATTATATAAATCTTCTAGCAATAAGTGCGTTATGGTTTTAACTGTCAGCATTTATTGTAAATTGAAAAAAATAAATAAATAAATAAACTGTAACACTAGAATCTTATGATAATCTTCTAGCTTCTATCTACTATAAGATATAAAAATCAATTGGGGTTTGTTTTCTCGCTAAAACTCTAGCCGGCCGGGCGGATTTAAGGTGGAAACTTTTGGTATGGCGCAAAATTCATAAATCTTTGGGTTTTTATTTATTATGACGAAAGTATTCGTTTTTAACCGACTTCAAAAAATGAGGTTATCAGTTTGACTTGTATGTATGTATGTTTGTCCGCGATTATCTCGAGTTTGGCTGAACCGATTTTGATGTGGTTTTCACAAAAGTATTTTTTACATTCAGGAAAAGGTTTTAGTACAGTGGCGGACACGATCGGCGTAACACTTCCGGTTTTTCTGTATTGCATAAAAACTTTTTATAAAAAAATTAAACCGCCGAAAAAACTGAAAATCATTAAATAATAGGGAAACATTTTCTATTAGGCCTTAATTTACTCACTTCTTAAAGTAATTTTGGATTACCAAGAAATTTTAAGTCGGCGCCACACCACACAAGCAAATTCATTATCTATGTAAAGCGCGATGCGCAGCGGCATACGTTTTTCGGTTATTTATTTGAATTTCAGGTAATTTAGTGATCTTTATTCGTTGATTCTGTGGCACCGACTCAAAATTTCTTGGTAATCCAAAATTACTTTAAGAAGTGAGTAAATTAAGGCCTAATAGAAAATGTTTCCCTATTATTTAATGATTTTCAGTTTTTTCGGCGGTTTAATTTTTTTATAAAAAGTTTTTATTTTTTGCTTTTCAGTTTTTTTGGGCTATTTTTTTGACCCCAGCTAATCACCCTTCACAGGGTGGTCGCACCCCACAAGGTGGCCACACAACCTGGTGAAGGTTGAGGGACTAACATAATGAGGTTCGATCACGACCGGTCGGTGAGGCGATTTGTGAGGGAGGCCTATGTCCAGCAGTGGACGTCTTTCGGCTGATTTTATTTCATTTCCAAAGATATTGTACGTAAGTATCAAAAGTTATAATGTAACACGGAACCAAAAAGTCACCCCTATTTTCCCACCCTTAGGGTGGGAATTTTATTTCCAAATTTTTATGGGACCAACTTCAAGGTATACCCTGTCGATTAAAAAAAGAATTATTAAAATCGGTCCACACAGTAAAAAGTTATGCGTGATCATACATAAAAAAAAAATATATATATATACGCGACGAATTGAGAACCTCCTCCTTTTTGTTTTTTCGTCGGTTAAAAATAGCTCTTGTTCTTTAGTAATACAGTCTAGGTCTGACGAAACCATAGACAAATCTGTTACGGCCTCCTAGTCCGTGACTGTACCTTTTTTATTGATGGCGGGAAATTTCCTTTTGTAAAAAGGAAATTAATAATAAATTTTAGATGACTTTGCGTATCTAAAAAAACCGTTTCCTACATTGGAACGTTGCAACGGTTTTGGAAGACAGCCCTACTGATTTTGTGTATATGTATTGTATAGGGTGAAATACCAAATATCAAGTTTCTTATATATACACAAAATCGGTAACTCTGTCTTTCAAAAACGATAATATGTGATAATAATTATTGATTAGTATGTGGGAGCTGGTTTTTTACATACGCGAATTCTTTTAAACTTTTTTACATACCTACGCGGAAGAAGATAAAGCTAAACTATCAGTACTGACGAAGAACAATCTTTCATCAACAATAAACACAATTTTGAACAAAATTTCATCTCAATAGCTTAAGGTGGTAACTCTCGGTATGGCGTGAAATTCAAATTTTTTCGCATTTTTGAATTATTCTGGCAAAAGTTTTCATTTTTGCTTAAGTTAAAAAATTTGAATTTCGCGCCATACCGAGAGTTACCACCTTATAGATATCTGCTTCAAAATTGAGTTGTAAGATTTCATCCGAACAATCATTCATACATACATTGCAATGCTATTTAAATAAATGCTTTTAAAAAACATTAATTGTTAATAAAAGAAATACTTAAACAAAACGTTTTTTTATTTAATAAATCAACTAGCTTCCCCGCAAGATTTCTTCTGCGTAAAGTATTAGATGCAAAAGAAAACCGGTAAGTATACTTAAGCACCCAATGCAAATAACTTATCGACATCTCGTTAATTGGCACGTAAGTAGTTGATTAACATCCCTAGCTGTCATACACATATCTCTATAGGTATGTATAGCTCATCTGTCTACACTGCGCATGCGCACTGAGTGATTGACTGTATAGGCTTGTTCTTGTATTATTATTATTCTGAGCAATCAGGTTAAATGTCAAATTCTATATGAATTCAATCAGTCAGGTCAATCAGATTTGACGTTGACATTAACCCTACATTGGCTATACAGTGCCATCTATGAGCATTGTATTTAAACCATTAAAACTGTTAAAAAACAAAAACTAGGTACTCATTTAGGCGTCGTTAGCGACTTTTTTTTATATAGGAAGTAGCGACAAAAATAATTAGCGACTTTTTAAGAATTCTGTGTAGCTAGCTAGCCTGGTAGTTTATATAAACTACCATAAGAAATTCTTCTAAAACTCCTGCAACTTCTACTTCTTCTCCTTTAGAAAATAAAGAAGAAAATTTTCACGATTCTTTTATGGTTTTCATAGATGTACATACGTCAGTATCAATAATTGTTTTATTTCGTGAATTTGCCTTTTATTACACAGAAGCGACTTCTAGCGGTTTTTTACACGATTTTTTTCAATATCTAGCAACTTTTCCTTGTAGGTTTAGAGATTTTTGTTTTCCTAAGCGGCAACACTGGAATTATAACAGATTAAATAAATAGCTTGGCGGTAAAAAGTAAAAGTTGACTAAAAAAAAAAGTTTCACAAACTTTTCCGCAAACCTATTTCGTGCGTGCGTGTAGTGTTGGATAGGTACCGAATTCGGATGAAAAATGATTAATCACAAAGAATTTAAATGTTTCCTTAACCAGTTACAGAAATGTAATCGTTATCAACAGAAGGTGCTCCTAAATGTAAGTTAAATTTTAACTAATGTGTTAAAAGTCAGTAATATAGTGATTTACCTAGCTAAAAACTACGCACATAAATAGTTCTAAGTTACTCTTAAACTACTGAACCGATTGTGATGAAACTAGAAACCTCTAAAACTATATCCCAATCAATGTAAATTAAATCAAATATAATTTTGTTAGGTAGGTACCTACCTACTTACTAACCATGTATGCTTTGACTCTTCCTTGAATTTCAGAAAAAGGCCACCAGCACACACCGATTTTAGTTACATTCGTTCTCATAACCACTAAATATTTCATATTTTAATGCCCCGTACAACATTGAGGGCACTTACACCTCGACTAAAGTACCTAAATAATCCTTTGACAAATGTACCGTTATCCAACAGTACTACGTAATACAGTTTGGTTTGTTTTCATCCATACAAGCTTAGCAGGTTAGGTTAGGTAACCTAATGACTACGCCCTGCAGTACCGAGCTGAAGAATAGGACTGAGGTATCCCCTGCCTGTCGTAATAGCACAGCTGAGCTTGGGTCGCGGAGAATTATCACTGCCCGCGATCCTCCTGCTCACAGCCGAGAAGGACACCGGCGGGGTTTTAGTGGGTGCGAAGCGAACCCCACATAACCCTGCGGCTCCCCCCGGGGCTACAGGGTACTCGTTATGACTTTCCCCGCCTTAAAAAAAAAGGTACACCCTAATGACTTCAAACGATTAATGATAAGAGATGTTAAGTAAAATGTTAATATGTTTTACAGGAAATGTCTTCATCAATACACCTACTAAAAAGCAAGGACCTTCATTTGCTTCTAGAATTTTTGGCTATTATTGAAGATTTTGATTTAGAAATAAAATTATTTTCATTGCTTTCCATTGCTGTAGCATCAAATGTAAGTTAAATTATAATATTGTTTTATTCTTCACAAGCTCAATACCTACTTATACTATCCCTTATTATTGAACCGATCGAGATGAAATTTGCATTTATTTGCGTGATCCCTTCTAGCAATCGAAGCATTAAACCTATTTTAATTATTACATTTTACATAGTTATATTTACTTACATACGTAATTATATTTTTATGTTACAAATATTGTTCACCTACAATTTGTAAATTACTAGTCGACCCGGCGAACTTCGTACCGCCCTACCTATTACTATTTTCTACATGTATTATACATATAAACCTTCCTCTTGAATCACTGTGTACTTCAAGCTGTAATCCTCATCTTTTAAATCTTCGCTAAAACAAATTTTAAGAATGCAAATAATTAGTCATGAATTGATCCAAATTGGTCCACAGAGTAAAATAATTAGTCCACTTATACTTTAGAAGTATAGCCAAATGTTTGTGAGGATTATGGCTTGACGTTCAAGCTGTAATCCTCATCTCTGGTCCAAGACAAGGTAGGGTCTATCGACTTGGTTCAGGTCTAAATAATTAGTCCTCAATTGATCCACACGACATGCCAAATCTCAGAATTGGTCCTCCAGAGGTTCCGAAGTTATAAGGGCATCTTAGTGAGGATTATGGCTTGAACATTTGGCACCTTCAATTATCTCCGGAACGCCTATAGCTATTGGTTTGAAATTTGGCCAAAAATTAATCCTCAATTGGTCCACCAGAATCATAATCATTTTTAATTAGGTTTTCTTTGAAGAAGTACGTTAAAATCATCGGTTTTACTTTCCCATACATTGCGATCCATGTACAGTTGTGCACAAAATAATTGATAAACATTGATATTAACCGGTTACCTAAACGATTCTTTAGAAGAGTAAAGTGGGTAAAGTATGTACTTATTATTTTGACGAGTTCCCAATTACGTAAATGTACTTACCAAGATATTTAACCAAAAAAAAACCTTTATCTATGATTTATATTTTTGCATGTACTTCAATTAAAAGTTTACAATAGTTGCTTTTCTTACTTAACTTAATTACAGCACCGTTTATATTGCAAAAAATATTTAGTTTTACAAAAACACAGTTGGTTCAAGTGTAAATAAAACAACAACAAAAATTTGTTATGTACTTGCGCTTGCACCCCTCATTAATTAATTATTTAAAGTAACCAGTGTTACTATGTTTGACATTATGTGTCTGTGTCAACGTAAATTGCTATCTATGTGTATGTATACATATTTTTATTATTTTGGATGTAAGCAATAATAAGCGATTTTGTAAGGGCGACATTGGATCTTACTGTCCATTACGCAAAATGTGTTTTAAACGCGGAGGGGAGACGGAGCTGCGGGGAGTAAGTAAGTACTATTTATATTACTATTATTAGGTACCTACTACTATTGTATAAAATACTAGTCGAACTTTGTACCGCCTTACCTCTTACTACATTGTGCATGTATTATACTTTAAACCTTCTTCTTGAATCACTCTATCTGTTAAAAAAAACCGCATCAAAATCCGTTGCATAGTTTAAAAGATATAAGCATACATAGGGACAGACAGGCGGAAAGCTACTTTGTTTTATACTGATGATATTGATGACAACAGTAACAAACAACACAGTGTAAGGGAAGCTTACGTCTACTATCTCTATAAGTATATATTGTAACACTGATCTCTATCTTCGATTGCGTGCACGCTGCTTTTGAGTGGAGACAAGGATAGCGCTATTTGGCCAATCCTGGGTTGATAAGAGACATCATGCGCGATACTCCTGTAGAGTTACATTAAATAATATATACACGAGTATAGCGCCTGACGCGCGTCGCTGGACTGTTGTCTCTTATTAACCCGGTATTGGCCAAAAAGCGCTATCCTTGTCTCCACTCAAAGGCCGCTGCATTTTAATGTGCGCACGCAACTGCGCACTTTAAAATAGAGCCAGGTTCTCGAATGTCGAAGAGCTAGTATTAGCTAAACTAGAACAGGACTAGAATGTTACTGCTAAAACGGGTATATTTGTAGCCAAAATCGGGAGATGAAAAAAAACAATGTAAATACTTGATAAAATTATTTCGTTTATTTATTAAAAGTATAGTTTCGCGCCATACCGAAAGTTACCACCTCACCATAAAAAAGTGTGATTATTGCAATGAAGCAAATGTGATTATTAAAACAATTTTTTTTTGTTATTATTATAATTGAACTAACTGAGATTATTGTTAGTTATTAAAAATCAGTAAGTAAGTATAAGTATTGTGTGATATAAACGGTGATTTAATTAAGTTAAGTAAGAAAAGACACTATTGTAAACTTTTAATTGAATATATACTTACAAAAAATTAAATTATACATAGAAGTTTTTTTTGGTACATTAATGATTCACCTGCAACTAGTGATAGAGCAATCAATCAATCAGGCTGTCTTAAACATAAGTACATACATAGCGAAAACCAAACCCACTTTCACTTTTCTAAAGAATCGTTTAGGTAACTGGTTAATATCAATGTTAATCAATTATTTTGTGCACAACTGTACAAGGATCGCAATGTATGGGAAAGTAAAACTGATGATTTTAACGTACTTCTTCAAAGAAAACCTAGTTCGAAGTGATTATAATTCTGGTGGACTAATTGAGGATTAATTTTTGACAAAATTTCAAACCAATAGCTATAGGTGTTCCGGAGATAATTGAAGGTGCCAAATGTTCAAGCCATAATCCTCACTAAGATGCGCTTATAACTCCGGAACCTCTTGAGGACCAATTCTGAGATTTGGCATGTCGTGTGGATCAATTGAGGACTAATTATTTAGACCTAAACCAAGTCGATAGACCCTACCGTTTTCTTGGACCAGAGATGAGGATTACAGCTTGAACGTCAAGCCATAATCCTCACAAACATTTGGCTATAACTTCTAAAGTATAAGTGGACTAATTATTTTACTTTGTGGACCAATTTGGATCAATTCATGACTAATTATTTGCATTCTTAAAATTTGTTTTAGCGAAGATTTAAAAGATGAGGATTACAGCTTGAAGTACACGAATCATCTCTAATAATCACTCTATCTTTTGAAAGAAACCGCATGATAATCCGTTGCATAGTTTAAATATACAGGGTATCCGGGGAAGTATAACATAATTTTAAAGATGTATTCTATGATCAATTTTATCGACGAAATGGGGGTCGCAGTCTCATCCTCCCTCAGTGTGATGTTTTTAATTATTTTTTTTGCAAAAGTCGACCCCGCCTACTTTTAAATTCAAAGTTATCTAAGGCTCACAGAAGCTTCAATTAGGTCTTAATCGAAGGCCAATTAGTTAAAAAGGCTACCTAAGTTACTAACAAAATTGTCTTTACTTTTTTTTTAAAAGTAAAAAAAGTGGGTGAAAACAATTTTTTTTTTTGCAATTTTTACGGTTTTTCAAAGTTACCACATAAACTGCAGATACTTTTTTTTTGTGTTTTATTGTTAGCTTTTGAGTTGTTCTCCAAAATGGTACTAGATTTATTTCTCTTCGTCTATTAAGTACTTCAGAAATTATTAACTACCAAAAAGACCCTCCGCCTTTACCTTTTAATTTCAGATTTCAGTTTAACCCACTTTTATTAAAATACGAGCTTTCCCGGCTTACTTCGTTACGCCATAGAATATAGGATACTACAAAAGACTTGGCTCTATAGACTATGTTCTTTTGACTGCCCGGAATGGCCGAATAAAAAACAAACAACAACAACAAACCACCTGTCAAAATATGTAAATAACGGAAAAAATATTGCACCTTAGGTTAATTATTTGAGTTAAGGTAAGGATCCCTAATTTTTTTGAAAATCTAATATAGCCTATGACACTCGGGGTTAATGTAGCTTCCTACCAGTGAAAGAATTTTTCAGATCGGTTCAGTATTTACGGAGCCTATTCGTTACAAACAAACAAACAAATCTTTCCTCTTTATAATATCAAATTGGTATAGATTAACGCAATTTCAAACTAATGACTGATAAATAGCGGAGGGTGCCAATAATTGGTTTATGGTTTAATGGTTTCTATTAAAATATCAATATTAAATAGTTATACGCACAAAACAACAAAAACATATTTTTAAGATATAACATTTTTATTTTGCTGTTATAAATTAAGCCAAAAGAAATGCGTATAAGTGACAATCATGGGGCAGTTTACCCTAGGTCGAATATTTATCGAAGACCACGTGACCTGTAGGAGAACCGGCGTACACGTCCTCCCTCTACGAGCTGCTCGCAGCATCTGGCATGGCACTGGCAAGTAATTTTAAACAGTGACAGAAGTTCAATGATTGCATACGAAGAGACAGGGACAGTCATCTGTGAGTCGTGCAAATCGGAATATTGGTTCTGCGTTCTGCGCCACCACCTGGTTTTTATTGAAAAGCAATTAATATTTATTTACTTTTTAATTATAACTTTTAAAATAAAAACAAATTTCCAGAATTTGAGGTTCTTTATTATCATCATACCTAGTTAGTACTACCTACCTTACATAAGGTAATACCTTAAAGGCTAGTAATACCTACCTCCAGCTCGGATGGGCGGCGTTCGGAAAACTACGCAACGTCTTCTCGTCCAATATTCCTCAGTGCCTGAAGACGAAGGTATTTAACCAATGTGTGCTGCCAGTGATGACATACGGTTCTGAAACGTGGTGCTTCACTATAAGGCTTATGAACAGGCTCCGAGTAGCTCAACGAGCCATGGAGCGGGCTATGCTCGGGATTTCTCTGCGGGATCGAATCAGAAATGAGGACATACGCAGAGAAACCAGGGTCACCGACATAGCCAAGCGGATAAGCTCGTTGAAGTGGCAATGGGCAGGTCATATAGCCCGCAGAACAGATGGCCGCTGGGGCCGAAAAGTTCTCGAGTGGAGACCACGGATCGGCAAGCGCAACGTAGGACGTCCACCGACCAGATGGACGCATGATCTGCGCAAGGCTGCGGGTCCGCGCTGGATGCAGGCCACCTGCGATCGGTACAGATGGAGAGCCTTGAGGGAGGCCTATGTCCAGCAGTGGACGTCCTACGGCTGAAATGATGATGATGATGATGATGACCTAGTTAGTGTCAACAAAAACTATAAAGTAATTTCAAAGATCTAGCTATTCCACTTTTTGGAATGGTTATCTTTGACGAAATAATGTATCGGGGTTTTTGTATCCTCGTTGTGTTTCTAAATTATAAAAAACTTTGTTATATCCTCAAGAAAGTTATATTAAAGTTTCAGATCTCTACCGTCTATAGTTTATGAGAATTACTATATTTAGAAACGCCTTCCCAGCGCGTATAGCGTCTTAACGCGAACAGTGGCGCCAATCTAGAAAAAAAATCTTCTAAAGTAAGGTTTTTCATAAAAAAGTTCTCCCTAGTGCAAAAAATCTTAGTCCTTAGTATTTTTTTAAGTATTTTAAATAATGTCTATGTTTAAACATACATACATAATCTCACGCCTTTTATTCCCCGAAGGGTTAGGCAGAGGTACCAGCTCAAGAGCCGGACCCACGTTTAGCCGAGTTTATGCTTTATTACCAACGTGACAAGGGGCCAGCTTGTCGCCGCGGTTATAACGACCACTACTGCGGCCGGGACCAACGGCTTAACGTGCCTTCCGAAGCACGGAATCATCTTACTTTTCGGACAATCAGGTGATTCAAGCCTGCAATGTCCTATCCAACCGAAAACAACCACAACGTGATTTTTGTGAGAAATCAATATGTGGTGTTTTCTGCGGGGATCGAACCCACAACCTTCCGAGCCCTAATCAAAGGCGCGACGCGCTACGCCACTGGGCTACGGAGGCGGCTATGTTTAAACTGTTTATGAATTACTGTTTTTTGCTACAAACAGTATATAGTGTTAACCTAAAGTGGCCACTTTTAGCAACAAACAGTAATACATAAACAGTCTAAACCTAGATATTATTTAAAATACTTGCTTAAAAAATACTATAACAAAATTATGTTATAACTTCCCCGGACACACTGTATAAGCATACATAGGGTAAGACGCGGGAAGCGGCTTTGTTTTATACTATGTACTAGCTTTTGCCCGCAGCTTCGTAAGCGCTTTTTTAATAATAAATGTAAATTACTTGTTCATTTGTTTTGTTAAGTTTACTCTCTAATCTGTAGTTATACTCAGAAATATCAGGAAATAATTTCTAATTTCTAATCCAAACCCCTAAAAAAATCAATATCAAGCAGTTTCCTTTTACAATACAAAAATCTTTAGCTGTTTGGGCTTCAAGCTATAATATCCGTATTTCTGAATACACAAACTAACCTTAGCCTTTATGCATAACTCTTGACGATTAAAAAAAAAATCCAGTTCATCTACCCGGTAAACTCCGTTTACTTTCATCATCATCGTCGCTCGCTACCGATAGACGATCACTGCTGTATATTGGTCTTGCGCGACTCTTATCCAGTATACTTCAACAACCATTTCTTTTTTCATACAAACTGTTAAGCACTGTATCAGCGTCCGCAAAAACTAAGAGGACGCCCCTTTATAATAAACTTTATGTCCACCATGTTGGATTTTAAAATTTCTAACTTTTTCGTAATCAGAACCCCCAATATCCTAAAAAAATCCACAAATATCGATTTACATTTTCCATTTATAAATTAAAACTAGAGGCTGCCCTGCGGTTTTTCCCGCGCAGATTTCTCATAAACACAAAAATCCAGATTTTTCCCGTTCCCGTGGGAATTTCGGGAAACCCCTTCTTAGTGCTCACCTACACCCCCCAAGGAACCCTCGTGCCAATTTTCAGCCCGCTACGCCCAGTAGTTTCGGCTCTGCATTGTCTGTCAGTCAGTCAGTCAGTCAGTCAGTCAGTCAGTCAGTCAGTAACGGAAGAGTTTTATATATATTGATGATGATGTCTTTTCTGTAATAACTATTTTTAAAACCTAGAAACATCACCCATTTCGATTTGTAAGAAAAATAATAAGCGATTTCGGTTTTTCATAAAAACTTTGTATCAAGGACTCCAGTTACTATAAAAGCAGTTATGATACCATATTTGATGTTTTAATATTAATAGGAGCTTATTTTGAAAATTCAAGTTTCTAGTGTCAATAGTTTAGATTTTAGCGATAAACTTGTCTTACCCTGTATAAGAACTTAAGAACTCAGGGGCAAAAAATAAAAATAAAACTACTTGTACCTTTGTATAATGTTTTTAATGCAAAGAGAATCTACAGTGTAAATTTCAACATTCTGAATCCAGACGTTTAGGAGTTTCATACACACTGTTACACCCTGTAAACGGCGTCCCGTTTGATTTTCGTAATTAGCGCCCCCATCAATCTAAAAACAACACCAATTTCGAATCAAAGAGAATCTACAGTGTAAAATTCAACTTTCTAAATCCGGACGTTACACCCTGTATACGGCGTCCCGTTTGTTTTTGGTATTTAGCGCCCCTAACAATCTAGAAACATTACCCATTTCGAATCAAAGAGAATCTACAGTTTAAATTTCAACTTTCTAAATCCAGACATTACACCCTGTATACGGCGTCCCGTTTTTTTTCGTAATTAGCGCCCTTAACAATCTAGAAATATCGACCACTTCAATTTCTAAGAAAATTAATGAGCGGTTTCGGTTTTTCATACAAACTTTAACACCCTGTATTAAGGCTTTCAGGACTAATAAACGCAGTTTTGATATCATATTTGATGTTGTAATATTATAAGGAGCTTATTTTGAAAATTTCAAGTCTCTAGTGTATAAGATAAAAAAACATATGTACAGATCTACCTGAGAGATCTACGAACAACAATAACTATGGAAGAATAACTCGCCTACAATTACGGCTTTGATTTTGGTCCCACTTACGCACACAAATCAAAGAGAATACAACGAACACCACTCTATCATAAACAAATGCTTGCATGCGATTGGATGTCACGGTCGCCAGGCAACCAGCGCCCAGCTACCCAGCAGACGCGTGGACGTTGTTATGCAGTAATAAATTTTACTCAGACCATAATTTTGAGCAACTATTATTGTTTTTTTAGCATATAAAAATTTAAGGTTGCTAAGTTCAATGTTTATGTGTAGTGTAGTCAAATAAAAACTTTTTATCAAAAATTAAACCGCCGAAAAAACTGAAAAGCATTAAATAATTGGAAAACATTTTCTATTAGGACTTAATTTACTCACTTCTTAAAGTAATTTTGGTTAACCAAGAAATTTTAAGTCGGTGCCACACCACACAAGCAAATTCCTTAACTACCTATAGCGCGATGCGCGGCGGCACACGTTTTTCGGTTATTTCTTTGAATTTCAGGTAATTTAGTGATCGTTATTCGTTGATTCTGTGGCACCGACTCAAAATTTCTTGGTTAACCAAAATTACTTTAAGAAGTGAGTAAATTAAGTCCTAATAGAAAATGTTTCCCAATTATTTAATGCTTTTCAGTTTTTTCGGCGGTTTAATTTTTTGATAAAAAGTTTTTATTTTTTGCTTTTCAGTTTTTTTGGGCTAATTTTTTGGACCCCAGCCAATCACCCTTCACAGGGTGGTCGCACCCCGCAAGGTGGCCACACAACCTGGTGAAGGTTTAGGGACTAACAGGATGAGGTTCGATCACGACCGGTCGGTGAGGCGATTTTTGAGGGAGGCCTATGTCCAGCAGTGGACGTCTATCGGCTGCGATTATGATTATTAACATTCATATAAAAAAAGACTAATAATTATACCTAGCAGTTTTCATGTAAATCACAAAACGGCAATACAATCTGTGAGTGAACAATAAAGTCACCCCATATTTTTCCACCCTTAGGGTTGGAATTTTATTTCCAAATTTTTATGGGACCAACTTCAAAGTATACCCTGTCGATTAAAAAAGGAATTATCAAAATAGGTCCACACAGTAAAAAGTTATGCGTGATCATACATAAAAAAAAAAAATATACGCGACGAATTGAGAACCTCCTCCTTTTTGTTTTTTCGTCGGTTAAAAAATGTTTTAATTTCCTAAATATCTTTGGTCTGGTCTGACTACATAGTTTACAACCATTGTGCAGTTCATGTGCAAATAACATAGGGCTATGATTCCGCTGTTATGGAATTACGCGTAGAGGTAATATAGAGTGAAAATAAAATGCCGGCTTAGAGATAACATAGATTCTTTATTTAGTAATCACTAATAATATACAAATTAAATCAAAATTAAACTGTGAACTATGTACCTCTAAAAATAATTAGTTTATTTAGCTTTTGACGGGTAGTAATAAGTAAAGATTCTTTTTTAGTCATATAATGTAAACGAACTCTGAGAAAATGTTCAATTATAGCTTTTAGTAGCATTACATCGTGATTGCTTTCTATCGGATGACTTTCTTTTATTGTTTTTAAAATGCCCTTTCGTTCTATTGTTTTAGCAAAACATTTATTTTCCAATATTGGCAAATTGTGTGCTCGAGACAAACCTTTTCCTTCTTGATTTTAAAAGCTGTCTGAGTATCGATTCAGATAAAAGGCATATTTTAAAAATGTTTACTGAGGGATAAACTAGACCTCCAAAATCATTTAAACAAATAAGCTTGTGAAAATAAAGCTTTTCAGTAGCCAGCAACAAATTAATGCAAGATGAGCATTCAATTTAAGTTTGCAACTTTTTGGCTACAAATCCTCCGATATAACCTACAATTAGCTCAATTGTTTCTGGCAACTGAAAGAAACCACAACAAATAAATTATTAGTCGAAAAGAAAAATTAAAATGTAAAGTATTTCTGAACAAATAAACAACCATCAAAATATGTAAACAACAATTTTACATATTTTATTCACAATTTAAGAAATTGCTAGGTACTTTTACTAACTTCCTCTCAATTTCTTAATATTTTCTCACCTTTAAAACCTTTCCTGGACTACGGCAAACATTTCAAAACTAAAATCAGCTAAATCGGCCCGGCCGATATCAATTTTTTGCGAGACTAACGAACCACGATTATTTTTTATATGTATATGCAGTACATATACTTAATTAGATTGTAAAGTAGGTACTTATGTTTTATCTGATCAGTTTATAGAACTACTACTGCAAAAAAAGGAATTGTACATAATTGCATTACACTATCCAAAATCAATAGTATGAAAATTTTCAATGTTTGTATACTCACTGATGAAGGTAATTTCACTGTTTTTCATTTTTGTATTGCTTTTAAACCTCTTCACGATACACGAAGGCATATTTGCAATATTCAAAAGCGCTAAATGATATTTATTTGGTCAACCAAAAACTGACGAAACTGAACCCCGCGTGACGCGAGTGCCACAGCGAACTGACAGCCGTGGTGTTCGTAATCCGAAGCTCCGCCCTCCGAGTCAACTGTTTGATCCTCGTTTGCTTTCACCATCTTTGAAGCGTAATTATTGTTCCGTTATTGTTTTCGTAGGTACAGATATAGCACTTAAGAGTGCCCGCGAGTTAGTGATTGTGGCTTACAAACATTCTCTAGCTAAGTACTATGATAGCGTTAGGACTACTCTCGAGTTAGTGCGCGAGTGAGTGCGCCTTACAAAAATTTGCCAGCTTACAAGTACTATGATAGTGCTCAGACTACTATTGTTGCGCGCCCCTTACGAATATTACCTAGCTTCGAAGTATGTATGTACTATGATATCATCATCATCATCATCAGCCTGTAAGAGCTCACTGCTGGACATAGGCCTCTTTTCTAGCACGCCATGCACCACGGTCCTGCGCCAGTCTGATCCACTGTCTAACGGACCTGTATTATGATAGCGCTCAGACTATTGGTATTGGGATTATACATATATTCCCTTATTGGTGCGTTCAAACTAAAAATATAGAAAAAAAATAGTTAATTAATTAATTGATTCGTGTCCAAAGTGTGCGTTAATGTGGTAAGTAATAAATGAGTAGACTTAAGATTTTATTAAGTTAATAATCTGTATTCCATTAAAAATATATTATATGCGCAGACAAAGTCGCGGGCACCAGCTAGAATAGAATAGAATAATAACAATATATAATTTTCTCATAGATGGTGATGAAAAGTAGAGTGTGACACACACGGAAGCAAATATATTTTTGGCTCGGGCGTCGTACTTTGAATCCCTCGCTTCGTTCGCTCCTTCGCTCTGGATTCAAAAAAGCGCACTCGCCGTAAAAATATTACTTTGCTCCCTAGTGACACAATCTACTATTATACTTACAGGATGTACACTTTGAAATAATAATTTTACACAATCCAATTTACGAAAAATTGGAGACTATCCTTAGTCGTGGACTTTGTCTTAAAACAACTATCATCATAAATTTTATTACGGCGCTGCTTTACAAGGATGCTGAAGCAGAAGCATTGTCACCAAGGAAGCAGTGGTCGGCACACGCCCGCAACATGCTTCGACTAAGTGGCTGTTTGAGCTGGATGATATCATATTTTATTAATTCTATGGTGGTAAGATACATAATTAAATTAACTCTTGACTAAACCCTAAACCCAAAAAAGATTAGGCCAGTGGGTACCTACCTACTATCACAGGCTACTATTTCATAAAGTAACATTGCCTTCTTTATGACGTTACGTGGAAGAAATCGCAGCATGTATTAGCGATGATTGATTTGCATGTTACAGTTCTTTTGATGTTTACAATAATCTTATCCCATATTTTTTAATTTGTAAAACTGAAGACGTGTAGTTTTAGTTGTTTGTTAGTGTAATTTTGCACTTGTCATATGAAATTGTGTTAGTTTCTAGACACGTGGAAGGCTCTGTGCCAGTGTCTCGCTGAATGCTGCAGAGATTCACCAATAAACAAGGATCAATGCTCACACCTTGTGCCTTTGGTAAGTAGGTTTTTTTGTGATATTATAATCAATATATACTTTCGTTACTGACTGACTGACAGACAATGCAGAGCCGAAACTACTTGGCGTATAAAGCTGAAAATTGGCATGTAGGTTCCTTAGAGTGTTGGTGAGCGAGCACTTAGAAAGTATTTCCCGAAACTCCCACAGGAACGAGAAAAAATGGGAATTTATGTGTTTAATATCTAAACACATAAATTCACATTTTTTCTCTGCGCGGGTGAAACCGCGGGGCAGCCTCTAGTCGGACATAAAACGATAATGTGCGAAACCAGGGCAAAGTCAAGCAGGACCAAAAAGAGCAGACCTGATGAATGAGTAGAATCAATTTATTTGCGTAAAATTTAATTTGCGTAAACGTTAAAACAATTTTATTTTTTAGTGTATTAAGAAAGGTTTACAAGGAATGACCGACGTTTTTATTGTTCTTCAATCTTTACTAAACGGTCATTCGAAAAATGTTCAACGTTTTCTGAAGAGCAATGGCATCCACCTATTCAAGAAGGAAAATTTGCAGCTGACAGCTTGTTTGCACCTGCTGAGTGACCTGGCGCAGAATAAACATGTTTCGGCTGTTCTGGACGGCTCCGAGGTACCCAACAACGTGGCCGAGATTCTACACTGGAGTGGTCCTAATACTCAGGTTCCTTAATTTTAAGTTGGTTTATTTAAGTAATTTTAATATTAAAAATGTATTTTTATTTATTAATTAGTACATTGTTTTTGTTTTCAGAAAGGACAATGGTGCGCAATAATATTATACTACCTAAAATTTGATGACAATAGTAAGATTTACTTTTTAAATGATTGCACATTAAGCACCGAATCTGAATCTGAATCGGTTACTTTTATAAAAAAAACTTATTTTTCAGTATCGAGCCTAAGTCTTAAAATACAACAAACTGAAGCATCCATTTGTGAAACACAAGTTAACCTAAGAAGTAAAAGTGATAATCAAACAGATAACAACAAGGATTTAACTAAAATCGGAGTACAAAATATAGATAATGATGACGATAACACAGCTGAGTTACTGCGCAACGTTATGCAAGAAATATTCTACTGGAAAAACAACAGTTTTATTATAAAGTCAAATCAATTAAATGCTGTGCCACCGCAGCATACTTATAATTTAGAGGTAAAAAATAAATTAATTACAAACAAACAGAAATTCAACAAAGCAAAAAACGAACTGTCATTTTCATTTCTTGAAGAAGCTCCAGTTCGACAAGTAACTGAAATTCAAACTGCGAAAACGATTAAGAAGAATGAAGAGTTTAAGACACAAGACTTTCCTTCTGAAAATACAACCTTAATTTCTTCTTCCAAGGGAGCTTCGGCTAGCGTTGATGATGCCATTGAGTTCAGTAAATTTTGCCCAGCAATTACATCTTCCCCTAAGCATATTCGTAGCTCGGAGAAAACATTTAAGCCAGACCCTCTTCTTATTAAAACAAAAGCAAATGCAAAATCTAAAAATATTACATCTGACACATGTATATGTGTCACAAGACCAGTAACATCGCGCAGGAAAATACAAAGAACAAGACGCGATTTGCCTGTCAAAAAGCTGGCAGACAGGTCTATAAGCGCGAAGATTTTCAGTGCTGTAAATGAAACTTGCACAACGATCGTCAAAACTGTCAAGGATATATTCATTCCTTGGAAGAAGGACAGCACATATAAATCAAAACTGAAGAAACCGAATTCCCTTAGCTTTATGGAGTATATGAAAAAAAGAGATGCTATCTTAGGTTTCCCTGATCTCGAAACATCTAAGAAGGTTGAAAACAAATCTCATATTGGCTTCGAAGTTAATATGTGCTCCACGTGCAATGACACAAGAATGTTAAAACAGAAACTGACCAGCGATGACAAATTACAAACTAGCCTGAAAAAACTAAAATTAGGCATAAATTTGTATGGCTGTGACTTCAAGGTAGGCGTTGGAAAAGAACTTATTTACAATATTAGGTACCAATAATCAATATATATAAAACTCTTCCGTTACTGACTGACTGACTGACTGACAGACAACGCAGAGCCGAAACTACTGGGGGTAGCGGGCTGAAATTTTGCATGTAGGTTCCTAAGGGATCGTAGGTGATCACTAAGAAAGGATTTCCCGAAATTCCCACGGGAACGGGAAAAAACGGGATTTTTGTGTTTATAAGAAATCTGCGCGGGAAAAACCGCGGGGCAGCCTCTAGTTTGATATAATTTCCCATATTTATTTATCAAATTGTGTTTCAGAAAATATCTAAAACCCTTTGGCCGCATGAAACGTATATGACACCGATAATTCTTTATAATTTATACAGAAAATTGATTTTAAAGTAATACATAGAAATGGAATGAAAGAGTGAGTATATAATTTAGGCATGTATACTATACAAATTATTATATTTAACATAAACTATAAAAGTGTAAATGACTACAATTTACTGTAGGATGATTGGTGACGCACCATATCCTGTGTTATGTCGGCAACAGTTGGTGTTCCTGTAATAAATAAACATTTGGGTAACAACGAATTTTGTTTAACTTTGTCAACTTTTACAAAACTCGATATGACCGAAAGGTTCCAAATATGCCAACATGAGAAGTTGATAGTTTCACCTGCGCTGTAGTTAGGTAGGTTTGTGTTCAGTCAGTTTGCTTGGATTGTATCAACCATAAATAACATTTTGCTTTTACGACTTTTTGGGATATCAAAGTTAATTTCTTCAAAATTTCATTTTAATATGCATTTTTACGGTTGTTTTCACATTTCCAAATACGATGGATATGATGATATTGCACTTATGGTACAACTTTACAAAATTTTAAGGTAAGTAGGTACCTGCTATTTGCATAGCAAATTCAAGCTCCGTTCGTAAAATGTTGATAACCCTCTGAACACCAGCTTGACCTCCAACTGCCAATCCCCACAGCGCAGGGCGACCCACGAAAATCTGAAAATAATTAAGTACATTGTTAGTTTCAACAAGAAAATATATAGACATTGATGTGTTTTTGCAATGCAAAATGCAAGCAATGTTCAAGCAAAGTTTCTCATGCCTTGGTTGGTGCCTTCAACGATAGTAAAAGGGTGGTCTAAATTACACTTAATATTTTTTTGTTGTTGAAATCAAAAAGCGAGGCCTGTTATCAATATATTGAACTTGGCTCCTCTTTCACATTAAATGTTTTGATCGGACAATAAAACTGTACAACATACATATTTTCTTGTAGATTCGTGGGAAACAACACACAGTTTCAAACCTCTACCAACCACAACCTCTCTTATTTAGCAGTCATAGCAGAGGGCCTATTACGGCCGCTTTTGCAATATTGCTTTGCGTCCTCTAGGAGTCAAAGTTAAAACAAAAAAAACGCAAAGAGGACGCAAATCAATATTGCAAAAGCAGCCGTAATAGGGCCTCAGTATTCAAGGTCTTCCTACATACCATCTTTGCTCCCAATGCTAGAGCTTTATAAACGTCAGTGCCGGAGGTGACTCCTCCGTCCAAGTACACCTCCACATCACGCCCCTTCACCGCCTCAACTATTTCAGGAAGAGCTTCAATCTGGGAAACAAAAAATATGTATATAATTTTGTAAATTCAAATAATTCTTTATTCAATATAGGATACAAGATATCACTTATTGAAAGTCAATTAGACTACATCTAATCTAATTGCTATTGATACCTTATTTGGTAAAGTATCCTATACTGTGAGAGGCGAGGTAGTTCAGGGTGCCCACCAATTGGCTCAGGTAAACAAATGTTTGCCTTGCCTTACGACAATAGTCGCCTGGAGAGGCCCCCTAACGAGCCCTCCTCTGTCAAATGATTCTACTCCCTTTCGCAATGATTTTACAGCGTAGAGAAGAAAGGGGTAACAAACTCTACTTTACAATTTATCCCTCATTGTTTTTTGTTTTTTTTTTTGTTTTGTGATATTACAATACAATAAGGTGACAATACAATGAACATTATACAGATTAATAAAAATAAAATTACATGAAATAATGAAAAATATCTTAAGTGCAGAGCTAGACTACTTCCATGCGTCTTTGTCGTTTACATAATCATCAATATTGCAATAAGCTTTCTTAATCAGAACTTTTTTGATACGAGTTTTAAACTCATTATCATTCAGGATCAAAATCTCTTCTGGGATCTTGTTATAGAATCTTACTTCGTTTCCTATAAAGCATTTGTTTGTCCGTTTCAGTCTGTTCTGTGGAATACTGAGTTTGTTTTTGCTACGCGTTCTAAGGTCTTAAATTTTATCACATTTTTTATCAAACATATGTATGTTTTTACGAGTATACATAATAATTTCGAAGATGTACTGGGAAGGAAGCGTCAAAATATTTATTTCTTTGAATTTTTCTCTGAGGGACTTACTAGCTTTAAGCAGATAAATGTTTCTGATTGCACGTTTTTGTAGTATAAAAATGATTAAGATCTGCAGCTCTTCCTCATAGAAGCAAGCCATAGGTCATTAAGCTATGAAAGTAACTGAAATACACAAGTCTCGCGGTAGACACATCAGTTAATTTTCTGATTTTCCAGATTGCGTACGTAGCCGAACTGAACCTTGCCGCAAGATTTGAGATATGGGGGCCCCACTGAAGTTTCGAATCTAGAGTGATACCAAGGAATACAGTTTGATTTACCAGATTAAGCTTGTTATTGTCCAAATGTATGTCTGTGTCATAAGCAGTCACATTAGGCAAGGAAAACTTAATGCAATTAGTTTTCTTTGCGTTCAAAAGTAAATTATTAGAAGTAAACCATTGAGATATCTCCACTAATGTCTTGTTTATATCTAAATTGAGGGAATCGCCTCGTTTAACTTTAAATGTTAAAGAGGTGTCGTCAGCAAAGAGTACAACATCAGTAAGTTTATCTAACATGTAAGGGAGATCATTTATGTAGACTAGGAACAGGAAAGGCCCCAATATCGATCCCTGAGGTACACCAATCTTGACAGGACAACCTGCAGACACCGCACCACCCACGTCCACCCGTTGGTCGCGATCAGTAATATAAGAGGCAAGTAGATCAAGTCATTTATCAATTACTAACTATGTTTGACCACAAAAAAAGAAAATATTAAAAAACCTAAAAATAAGCGATGTAAAACACTCCAAATTGCTACACTAAACACAAGAACCCTTAGAACTCAAGAAAGTGCTCTTTCAAACATCAAATATGATATTCTAGGCATAAGTGAAATGCGAAGAATACACGAAGGCATAGAAGAACATAATGAGTACATATTATACTATAAAGGAGAAGTAGCCGGACACAGAGGAGTGGGTTTTTTAATAAAAAAATGGCTGAAAAACTACATAATCGAACTTACAGGAATCTCCGACAGAATAGCAGTACTAACAATAAAACTACCTGGCCACAAGAGAGTATGGACAATTATACAAGTCTATGCCAACAGAAAAAAGTCAAAAATCTATATGCGAGCATTCTACAAGGAACTTTCCGAAACAATAAAAAGTAACTTCGACAAAAATATCATAGAATTATGGGCGATTTTAACGCCCAAGTAGGAGAAAAACAAATAGAGGGAGAATATGTGTTAGGAGAATTCGGGTACGGCAAGAGAAGCATTAATGGGCAGCACCTGGTTGAATTTTTAATGGAGCATAACTTAACTCTACCAACTCCATCTTCAAAAAAAACAAAAAGAATAAATGGACATGGCTATCCCCGGACGGAACATACAAAAATGAGATTGATTTTATAATAAGTAACAAACCAATAGAATTCACAGATACAAGTGTCATATCAAATTTGAACTTTAATACAAACCACAGAATGGTGCGTTCTTCTTTAAAACTGTACTCTACCAAAAAACCACGCAAAAATATCAAAGCTAACGGCTACACAAATGAACCAACTACATCTGCAATGACGGAAAAAGCGAACTTAAAAGAAACTGAAAAACACCTGCAAAATAAAGATCTTAACACGTCACAAAAATACAATATTCTAGAGAAGCACCTTACTAAAGATGTTGGTATGGACAAAATAAAAAAAATAAGTACCAAATGAGCAGTACAACCATAGAAATAATAAACAAAAGGAAAGAATACATAAATGATAAGAATACAAAAAAAGAAAACATTAAACTCATATCAGAATTAAGCAAAAAAATCAAGGAAAGTATAAGAAAGGACCGCAAAAATAAAAGACTCCAAACTTTAGAATACCAAATCCTTAAAACCGGTGGCACTAAAAAAGCTCTAAAGGAACTTCGAGAAACAGGAAAACAATGGATTCCAAAACTCAAAGGAAAAGAACAATCCACTGCTAAGAGAAAAAACATCAAAGAATTAGCGACGAACTTTTACAAAACACTGTATCAAAGACAAACTCCGCAAATAATAGAAAGACAATTACAACAAGAAAACTTTAAAAGAAGAAACTACAGACATGGTCCCTGAAATTCTAACAAGCGAGGTGGAAAAAGCACTTATGAGCCAAAAAAAGGAGAAGTCCCCAGGACCGGACAAAATTACCAACGAACTAATGCAAGGCACCATAGAAGACCTAACCCCAGTCTTAACTAAAATATTTAACGAAATTCTAAAAACAGGAGAAATCCCGGCACAATGGACGGAATCTTATATTATCTTGATTCATAAGAAAGGAGACAAAGAAAACATCGATAACTACAGACCAATAAGTCTAATGTCAAACGTGTACAAGGTTTTTGCGAAAGTAATACTTGGCAGAAAGAAAGCTGGAGGAACAGCAACCGGTTGAACAAGCAGGATTTAGAAAAGGCTTTTCTACCATAGACCACATCCATACAGTTAAACAAATATTTGAAAAATACAACGAATATAACAAAAAGGTTTATGTTGCATTTATAGACTATGCAAAAGCCTTTGATAGCATCGATCACGACTTCATGTGGGCAACGCTGGAACAACAGTGCATACAACAATCTCTCATAAAAATTATCAAGAATATATACCGTAACAGCCAGGCAAGAATACAACTCGAATCACTTGGAAAGGAGTTCAGAATTGAGAGAGGTGTCAGACAAGGAGACCCACTGTCTCCTAAACTTTTCTCTGCTGTCCTAGAAAATATTTTCCGCAACATAAATTGGGATAAAAACGGCCTTAAAATTAATGGATCAATACTAAATCACCTAAGATTTGCCGATGATTTGGTTATCTTCGAAGAGAATCCTGCAATACTAGAAAAAATGGTACAAGAACTTAGCAACGAAAGCGAAAAAGCGGGTCTGAAAATGAACTCTAAAAAACTAAGGTAAAAAACTAACTCCAAAAAAATCAAAATAAATTTAAATAACGAAACTCCATATGTGGACGAATATATCTACTTGGGCCAAATCATTACACCAAAAAATCAAATTGAGAAAGAAATAATAACAAGAGTAGCCAAGGGATGGAAACAATTTTGGTCACTTAAAGAGATAATGAAATCTAAAGATCTGGACATGAAAATTAAAAGGAAAACCTTCAACACATGTATCCTTCCGTGTTTAACCTATGGATGCGAAACATGGGCGCTAACTAAAGCTTTAAGGGAAAAACTTGCCAAATGCCAAAGAGCGATGGAAAGGAGCATAACAGGAACAAAACTACTTGATAAAGTAAGGAACAAAGACTTAAGAGAAAAAACAAAGCTATCGGATATTCTTAAAACAATAGATAAACAAAAGTGGAGATGGACTGGTCATATGTTAAGAGACCCTCAAACAAAATGGAGTAAGACAGTGACTGAATGGTACCCTAGAGACGGAAAAAGGAATTGTGGAAGACAATATGTAAGATGGGAAGACGACTTAAAACTAACAGCAGGAGCAAAATGGAGAAGGGTAGCACTCGACAGAGATCAATGGAAAACACTAAAAGATGCCTATGTCAAAAGATATTCCGAAATTAGAGACATTCTTTAGTAGACACAACATTCCTCTCCCAATACAGTTTGTCAGTGCGGGGGAGTATGACAATTACCCTCTTACAACAAAAGATTACCTTGATTACATAGAAAACTTGAAGAAGATGTAAAGAGGAGGCCTCTGTCTATTGACACACTAAACCAATTTAAAGAAAAAGAAAATAAAGAAAGCAAATGAGACGGTTTAGAAACAAAAGGCTATTCTAATTCTAACTATGTTTGAATATCGATGTATGTTTCCCGGTCTTGGTGCTTTTCGTCTTTGTATGTGTTGCAGGCACCACATAGGCACCCTAATAAATACAGGTTACCTTACCTACTTCGGGGCTCACAGTGTACGTTATTATTTTTTTACGAAATATTAAGGTGCATATAAGAGCTAAAATAGCGTCTGCTAGATAAAAAATATAAATATATGAATACATGTATCAAATAAAGTCCCTTTTGCGTCTGTCGCGTCCCTATGTATGGTTAAATTTAAAACTACGCAACGGATTTTGATGCAGTATTTTTCAATAGATAGAGTGATTCAAGAGGAAGGTTTATAAGTATAATATATGCACAAAATAGTAATAGGTTAGGCGGTACGAAGTTCGCCGGGTCGACTAGTGTAACTATAACAAAATTAAAAAACCCCTGACCAAGTCAGATAGTTAGTTGATAAGGGTCTAAACTAGATCCTTATCAACTAAACTAGAACTAGAGCTGATCATCTTCAAAAGGTCATGGTTTTGGTTACCTTACCATATACTTTTAATATCATTAAAGTAACACTGTACCTACCAAATTTAAAATCAATAGGACACATGGAAGGTAGTTAGATCCTCTCATCCACTATTTAAGAGCTGATCATCTTCAAACGGCTGATCAGGTCATGGTTACCTTACCATATACTTTCAATATCATCGATGTAACATGCTACCAAATTTCAAATCGATCGGACATAAGGAAGCTAGTTAGATCTCCTTATCACCTAGAAGAGCTGATGATCTTGAACCGCTGATCAGATCTTCATGAGACATGGCTTAGAACACTCGGGCTGAAATTATCTATGATACAGACAAAAAAAACTAAACGAAATCGGTTCATCCGTTTGGACTCTACGATGCCACAGACAGATACACACGTTAAAATTGTAACACCCCTCTGAGTTTTTCTGCGGGGTTAATAAAATGATTCTTTTTAAAAGAAATCTTACTGATTTTTTGTACCTATACATAAAGAAAAAACTTCCGAAGTTAAAAAGCTTAGAAATTCGTAAAAAAACCTGTAAGTATTTCAAGTTCAAAGCAAATGTCTACGACTGAAGTTTGTGTGGGTACTAACCGTTGCTGGCACACCATCCAGCTGCCTAGCTCCGTGGTTGGACACGAGTATGCCGGCGCAGCCAGCCTCTACTGCCTTAACAGCGTCATCTCCTCGCAGTATTCCTTTCGCAATTATTGGTAAGTTAGTAACACTGAAAATAAAGAGCAATTTTTAAACTGTTGTTGTAGCCATAAAAAAAAAACGTATAGTGTAGTCAAATAATATTAAGGAAAGTACCTTTTTAACCACTTGACGTCATCCCAAGTTAACGACTTATCAAATAAGTTCTTCACATATTCATTAAGTCCGCTTCCATCTGTTGTGCTGTTTATTTTATTTGATAAATGTCCTCTAAAGTTTGCTAAGCTGTTATCATAAATCAACATTATATCGGGATGTAGCAGAGCCGAATGTTTAATAAAATATCTAATAATAGTGAGCAAAAAAGTATTGGACTGATAGAATTATAGATAGATATTTTAAAGCAATTTTAATTGGTTGTAAATTTATATAATTTACTAGAGGCTGCCCCGCGGTTTCACACGCCCAGATTTCTCATAAACACAAAAATCCCGTTTTTCCCCGTTCCCATGGGAATTTCGGGAAATCCTTTCTTAGTGCTCACCTACACTACCTAAGGAACCTACATGCAAAATTTCAGCCCGCTACGCCCAGTAGTTTTGGCTCTGCGTTGTCTGTCAGTCAGTCAGTAACGAAAGAGTTTTATATATATTGATTGATAACAATCTAATAATAATGTAGGTTGCCTGGAAGAAATCGCTTTTAGCGATAAAGTCGCACATTTCATGCACATTTTATTATGTGTAGGTACCCTAAAT
The DNA here is from genome assembly GCA_951802225.1 of Euspilapteryx auroguttella. Lineage (NCBI taxonomy): Eukaryota > Metazoa > Arthropoda > Insecta > Lepidoptera > Gracillariidae > Euspilapteryx > Euspilapteryx auroguttella. The sequence continues at coordinate 9,686,157 of OX637643.1, read as the reverse complement.
TGTATAAGTCATGTAGGTACTTTGTATCTTACTTGCATGTAATTAGGGAATAAAGTGTATTGTATTCTATTCTAAAAACACCCCTTACAATAACAAATACCATCATAAAAGTTGGCAAAGTACATACTTTATCAACTTGTACCTACTAAAGTACATACTTTACCTACTAACAATCATATATGATGGTAATTGTAATTCTAAAGGGTGTAATTAGAATGGAATACAATAAAATACACTTTATTCCCTTACCAACCTTAAATGTTGCGGTAAAGTGAACTTGTTTCGAACATCCGCTCGTCTTAAGCCAAACAAAGGAGTATCAACAGTAAATGCAATCGCCTTGAAGCCAGATCTCTGTGCTCTTTGAACCAAACCTTTCGTAACCTCTCTGAAATCATAAATAATATAATTATCTATTTAATTAATTAAAAACAAGCCTACAAAGAAACTAGGGAGGTACATAGACACATACCTGTCATTATAAATATACAACTGAAACCACTTGGTAGCATTTGGTGCAACCTCAGCGACTTCCTCAATAGAACTCGTTGAAATTGTGCTAAGCGTAAATATTGTTCCTGCAGTTTCTGCTGCTGCAATATTTAAGATAATATATCTAAGCAAAACTGGCGTGTTTTGATTGTCATTCGCCCGGACTCGACACAACTACAGCCAAACCTTTAGCATTCGCAAGCTCTCCGTCGGGGTGCGCCATTCGTTGCATCGCCGTCGGAGAAATTCCGATCGGCAGGCTAACTTCCGATCCCAATACCCTAGTACGAAGATCATTATTGGACACACCTACCAAACATTTGGGTCGAATTCTTAGCCTGAAACAAGTATTATGAAGACACGTAACAATAGTATTTAATCACCTCAAGTTGCAAACTAGGTGCTTTTTGGTTGTATAATTATTATATTTAACTTGCTTACCTTTGAAAAGCATTTTTATTCTCTCTTAAAGTTTGTTCATCTGTTGCTCCACTTTTATAATAGTCCCTTGTTGCTTTCGGTAAAATATTTAGAGCGGCTTCTTCAAATTCTGATACGCTTACAAAAGATTCCATTTTAAGAGTACTATCTTGTCGAGCGAAGCGCTGACTGAGTAAGTAGAATTGACACGCAGCATCGGGTGCTTTGTTATTTCTACTTATCAATGTCTTAGGTCATCTCAATTTCTACATATTCCCAGTAGTGATAAAAACTCTATATTAATTTATTATTAGTTAAACAACCAAGTAGATAAAGTTATGATACAACTAACAAGATTGTAGGAAATCCATGTCTTGTCTAATGCAATAACAGACTTGTTTTCACAATTATATTTAACCCCCGATAAATAAACAAAGTGGTGTTTAACGTGTGTTTATGTCTGTCTGTGACATCGTAGAGCCCAAACGGATGACCGATTTTCATTTAGTTTTTTTGTGTCATAAATAATTTTAGACATGTTACATGACAATCTGTTCAGCCGTTTGAAGATCATCAGCTCTTTTCTTATGTCCGATCGATTCGAAATTTGGAACTGAGTTACTTTAATGATATTGAAAGAATATGGTAAGGTAACCACAGCCCCGGATCTTCAATTTTTTTTAGGCGGGGCAAAACTGAAAAATTGCGCCCCCCCTGCCCAGTTATATTGTTTTTTTTTATGCCTATAATTTCACCTATAAGCGGCCGTAGCATGACCGACCATTTGTCGAGTTTTTCTGTCACTTTTGACCTCTTTTGACATTATCTCAATACATTTTATATGTCAAAAGTGACAAGGATTGGACAAATGGTCGGATAAGCTCAATGATTCTGAGTAGCAATCTCCCATCTCTCTGGTCATGCTACGGCCGCAGATGTCCACTTATTGATCGACTTTTGAACATGCCTACCTATAGGATAGGTATTTGAACATACCTAATCCTGGAAATAATATTATAAAACACAGCAGCACAAAAAGGAAACCACATTTTTTGGCAGCTGCTCCATCCTCTTTTAAACAATATTCCATTGGATTTTGTCTAATTTTTTGCAACTTTTAGAGTGAGATTAGTGCCAAGAAATGGGCAAGGATATTAACTCGATTGATTTCGCGGAGAATTCACCCAAATGCTTTGTCACCCAGGCTTTTTCAAACAGATGACGCTATAGCGTCACGCTGGAGCGCCGGCGTTACGCGGCGCTAGAGCGCTCTTTGATATCACACACACTCCTTTATGCAACGTACCGACGCATTAACACGTAGTGAGTGCAGCAGATCGCTTAGTCTTCGGAAAGTTCATTCGATATTGAGATTTCGAGTAAGTTAGATGTGGAGGAATTGTTACCTACCTACTTTTATACGCTTTATCACGATCACAGAGAGAAAGAGTATGGGTTCACGACATCAATAAATGGAGAAAGGAATAAGAAGAATATCAACGTTCAGTCTAACTGAAATAGCATTACATTATGAGCCATTTTTAATAGAATCTTAAAAAGGAAATAAACAAAGTGCCATAAGAAGGTTTATTTCCACTTTAATTGTTTGTCACTTTTGTCTCACTCACGAAATATTCAGCGTATAGCTTAAATTCCAAGAATTACAAAAATCTTGGTAGTAAACGGCAAGACCAACATAAGTGGAAGTAAGAAATGGACCACTTTTCGCATGTTGGCTTCGCTTGAAGTAGTCAAGTAATTATCGTGAGTTTCAGGCCGACGCTAAAACAAATTCTGTACGCCCGGCGACAGAGCGTCCTAGCGCGGCGCTAGAATTACGCGGTGGCATCGCTCCGGTCGCTCTGTGTGACAGAGTAAAACTATCATAGTACCTACATACCAAGTCAACGCTCTAGCGCCGCGTAAGACTCTAGTGCCATGATAGCACTGCGCAAGGCTGGCGCCCTAGCGCGACACTACAGCCACTTCAGCGCCGTCTGTTTGAAAAAGCTTTAAGGTTCCTGGCATGATGAGGCAGAATGACCTGAATTAGAACTAACCGACGCGTGCTGCTGCGATCTGCGATTCCTGCGCGCGAGTGGCGCGTAAATTTAACTTTGCGTACGCGCCCTGCGAAAAAAAGTTTGTGCAGAACGTCGTCAGCTCCGCGCCCTTTGGGTATCGATCGAGTTGATATGACCATAATATTACTTAATCCGAGCTTGGTCAAGTTTAAGTAAATGATGTGTTGAATGATGAACCATTATTACGTCTCCAGGCGACCATTGTCGTAAGGCATGACAAACATTTGTTTGCCTGAGCCTCTAGGTGGGCGCCCCTGAACAACCTCGCCTCACACAGTATAGAGTACTTTACTACAGGCCCGTAGCATCCCCCCCTTAGATCCGGGGCTGATTGGCGCCGTTTGAGGACTTCTGTTCTTGTTTTGTTGCCGAATGTAGAGATAGTACATGGAAAGTAATCTTGTTGTTTAATTATGTAGCGTAACTTAAATAATTGTCTTGGGTTTTTCTTCTTATTTCAAGGGTAAAAATTGCCAGTAAAAATTCCCAGGGTTTTTTACTTTTAAGTAAAAAAAAGCTAAATGTTCATTTTCTGTTTATTTATATTTCGGATTTCATAGGTATCATATAATATTAGGTATTTGTGAATGTAGTTTCTTGATCATTCTTGTACAACGTCTGTCACTTAACACTTGGCGTTAAATAAATTTTATACAAAAGTGAAGATCTTATTATATGTAAGTATAAAAAAAAATCAGTCAGTTATTATTTAATTACTGTTGTTAACTTAGCCTGCAGGATTGTTTCACATATAACATTAATTTTATAATAAACGCTCATCGCCACTCATGAACTGCATGCTGTATCCATCCGCACGGTAGTCTGGCCGTAGACGACAAGGTTCATTTAACTGCTATAAGCTCGCAGGCATTCCATGGTACAGTTTACAAGCCACTTTACTATTTAAATTTCAATTACATATAGTAATTTCAAAGCATTACTTTTTCCTAATTATCATTGTAAAACATATCAAATGCAGCTAGAGGTGCCAAATGGACTATCATCTTCTTAATTTCCATCTTTGGTAAGTAGTTAAATTTAAAACACAAGTTTGTGTTTTTTTACACATCTTCTATATCTTCTATATATATATACAGTGTGTCCGGGGAAGTTATAACATCATTTTAAGGGTGTATTCTTTAATCAATTTCATCGATGAAAAACATATGGGGGGTCGCAGCCTCAAAAGTAGGATGTTTTTAATTTTTTTTTTCAAGTCGACCCCGCTTACTTTTAAATTCACAGTTAGAGATCACACTCACACCTCACAGAACCTTTATTAAGGTCTTGATCGAAGGCTAAGTAAATTTTTTTTTATTAATTTTTAATAAAAGTAGGTTAAACTGAAATTAAAGGTAATAGCAAAGGGTCTTTTTGGTAGTTTATAATTTCTGAAGTAATAGACGTAGAGAAATAAATCTAGTACCATTTTGGAGAACAGCTCAAAAGCTAACAATAAAACACAAAAACTAAAAAAAGTAATTTCATATTTTGGTGGTAGCTTTGAAAAACCGTAAAACATGCACAATTTTTTTTTTCTGTTTCACCCACTTAAAAAAAACGTAAAAGCAATACTTGGTTATTTTGTGAGTAACTTAGGTAGCTTAACTACTTAGCCTTCGATCAAGATCTTAATGAAGATTCTGTGAGCCTTAGATCTTTAAGTGTGAATTTAAAATTAGGCGGGGTCGACTTTTGCAAAAAAAAAAAAAAACAAAAACATACTAAGGGGGGGTGAGGCTGCGACCCCCCATATGGGGTGTTTTCATCGATGAAATTGATCATAGAATCCACCCTTAAAATTATGTTATAACTTCCCTGGACACACTGTATATACGAGCAGTCCCGGCTTACTTCGTTACGCCATAAAATATAAGATACTACTCAAAGACTTGGCTCTATAGACTATGTTCTTTTGACTCCCAGAATGGGCGAATCGAAAAATAAACAACAACTACAAACCTCCTGTCAAAATATGTAAACAACGGAAAAAATATTGCAGCTTGGGTTACATTATTTGAGTTTAAGTAAGGATCCCTAATATTTTTTTAAAATCTAATATACCGTCAAATACGCCAACTTTGCCCTATTTTTCAAAAAAAACGTAATTTCTCGAATTTTTTTTGTATGGATGTATAGGTATATTTTTTGCCTACTACCTGTCCCAAGCTCATACGAAGACATTTCTTTGGCAAAAAAAAAATTAGGTTTACATTTAAGTTACTTACACACACAAAGTTTACTTGATTTTTAGCCAACTTTTTCCATGCAGATTTAAGACGCAAATATAGCCATTAAAATTATGAATAAAATACTAGTACAAGGGCTTGAGTTTTTACAAGCGAAAATTTCTGGAATCTAATCAATATCATTTCAAATTTCATAATAAAATGAGTGGGCAAGGTTACCCTGGTAAAATTTGACTTTTTCATACAAGCAGCACTGACCGATTCCAAAGTTCTTAAGGGTTGTCAAATTTCAAAAAATAAAACGGTCTTTACTTTCCTATTATTTTTTGCTTGAATATTAAATAAATTTGTCCTCGTTTTTATTATTAAATTATTATTTATAAAAAAACAGTATTTTATGCTTAAATATATAAAAAAAAAAACTTTTTATTATAAATAGGCAATTTTGAAGAAATATTACTTTTTACTAAATATAATTAAAAAATAAACTTTAAAACTTAAATTAATTGTATTCCAAAATCGAATTTTTAACAAAATTATTTTATAAAAAATCCAAATGTGACAACCCTTAGTCTTTTTTGGAGGCGGGCAAAGTTGACAATCACCACTTTACACCAGTTTGAAACTTTTTTTAAATACTCTACAAATTATAATTCACAAACGTACAGTTACAAAAACTTCTCTAAGTACTCGTCATGAAGCATAATTCACTTGTCAAATTCCTTAAAATTTGGCCCGCAAAACATGCACTGACTTCGACGATTTTTCCCAAGGTACTAAGTAAACCCAGCAGCATAGTTATGTCACATATATAATACTAGAGGCTGCCCCGCGGTATCACCCGCGCAGATTTCTCTAAAACACAAAAATCCCATTTTCTCCCGTTCCCATGAGAATTTTGGGAAATCCTTTCTTAGTGCTCACCTACACTCCCTAAGGAACCTACATGCACAATTTCAGCCCGCTACGCCCAGTAGTTTCGGCTCTGCGTTGTCTGTCAGTCAGTCAGTCAGTCAGTAACGGAAGAGTTTTATATATATAGACTAGAGGCTGTCCCGCGGTATTTCCCGCGCAGATTTTTCATAAACACAAAAATCCCGTTTTTTCCCGTTCCCGTGGGAATTTCGGGAAATCCCTTCTTAGTGCTCACCTACACCCCTCAAGGAACCCACGTGCCAATTTTCAGCTTTCTACGCCCAGTAGTTTCGGCTCTGCGTTGTCTGTCAGTCAGTCAGTCAGTCAGTCAGTCAGTCAGTCAGTCAGTAACGGAAGAGTTTTATATATATTGATAACGTATTTTTTACAATTAAAATCAAATTTTCTATATAACCGGAATATTTTTTATATTAATGATTTTCTTAGTAAATTGCGATTCGGGCAAAGATAAAGATACCCTGGTGGTCAAAGATGGCGTATTTGACGGTAGCCTATGTCACTCGGGGATAGTGTAGCTTCCTACCAGTGAAAGAATTTTTCAAATCGGTTCAGTATTTCCGGAGCCTATTCGTTACAAATAAACAAACAGACAAATATTTCCTCTTTATAATATTGGTATAGATAAATGAATCGTGGTTCGTTAGTCTCGCTAAAACTCCAGAACGGCCGGGTCGATTCGAGCTGATGTTGTTGGTCTTGAAATGTTTGTTATAGTCCAGGGAAGGTGAGAAATAATGGAAAAACTGCAGAAAGTTAGTAAAAAAAAACAATTATAATTTCCCATACAAAGTGTTCCAATACTGTTGTATTAATTTTCCTTACAATCAAAAGCGGGCAAAATAACAAAGTCCATAAGCCAACTTTTTAGTGGGTAGGTAGTATAACAATAATCGTGTTTACTTATAAACAGCTAGTTTTCAATATTTTTGAAGGCTTTTATTAATTTTACTTGACAAATGTTTACAAAGTTATGTTTGAAGTAATTGAGCAAATAAAAATAAAGTAAGGCACAAGGTCTGTACGACCAAATTGAAGAGAACTTTTTATATATTTGAAATACAATAATAAAAACCATTTCGTTCACAGCGCTATAAAGTATTTAGATACGATTATTATTTTCTACAATGTCACTAATGTACAAAAACCTTTATAAGTGCACTGTCAATATTTCTAATTTAAAAAAGATATGTTAAATATGGTTATGACTAGGAATTTTAACTGTTTATTATTAGGAGCCATAGCACAGCTAAAATGGCGCCACCCGCAAAAAATAATCTTCAAAACTAAGACAAATATCAAAAATGTGGCACAGTATGACACTAGATAATGATTAGAGCCAAGTATTTTTATTTATTTTAAAGACAAAAGAAAACTGAGTGTTGCTAAAACCGGCCAATTTTGGCAACAATCAGTAGCTTCCCTTGGTATTTAACCTAAAAATTATGCAACAGTGCCCTAAAAATACTAGGCTACATTATCTTGTGAAGTACTGTTTCACATTTTTGATATTTGTCTGAGTTTAGAAGATTTTTTTTTGCTGGTGGCGCTACTTTAGCTGTGCTATGCCTCTTATGGGCTTACACGGTGCGAAACTAGCACCACTTCCGATAAATAATTAATAACTTCAAAACCTTGGCCGAAATCAAAATAAAGCGCCCTTGACTTCCTAGATAATCTTGCTTAGAATTTTTAAGAGCCAGTTTTCAGCGATCTTAGCGCCATTCGCAAAAAAAAATCTTCAAAACTAAGGCAAATATCAAAAATGTGGCACAGTATGTCATTAGATAATGTAGCCTAGTATTTTTAGGCACTGTTGTATAGCTTAGGTTAGTAAGGTAAAAATTCTAAGCAAGATTATCTAGGGAGTCAAAGGCGCATATTTATGATTTCGGTCATGGTTTAGAAAATATCAATTATTTATCGAAGTAGCGCTAGTTTCGCACCGTTTCGCCCCTTAACACGTTATTTTTAACAAATAAATTAAGTTATAAAAGTTACTTCCTTAAATTGAAAATAATCAGGCATCAGTTGTTGGCCACCTGTCTCGCGCAAGCAGTGGAGAAATTTTATATAAGTTTCCTTAAATGTTATAAGTTAATTGAGAAACGTCTTCCCATCCGCTGTGACATACTGTGGAGTTTCGGCCGCCATCTTGTTTTCGAATTTCTCGGTCTGTGAGATCCACCAGGTGGATGCCGTCACAGACGGGTGTTTTTAATGTTTATGTCCAAAATTAGTATAAAAAATTGATGTCAATCAGTTTCAATCAATCATCCAAAGGTTCCATGGACATATGCCGTCACATGGAAGTCAACATGGAATGCTAGACTGGTATTTCATAGAGAATCACAGACCAAAACATTAAATTTTTAACGGCGGCCATTTTGTCCACCAGGTGGATGTCTCACAGACGCGGAAAAATTGCATCCGCCATCTTATTCCATCAGATGGATGTCTCACAGACGAAGGGATTATTTATCGGAATATTATTAAATACAAATATATTTTAGGTTTCTAATTTTTTTTACACAAGAAAAATAATAATTATACGATGTTTAGTTACAAACATAAATAATTAAAATTTATAAATTTTTATTAGTAAAATGAATTATTGACATGTGGCAATATTTACCTGTGAGACTAGTACTTTATACGATATCTACCTAATTTAATTACCTATATCAAATCAATATCTCCGTAAAGTTACAATGTAGGTAATTATAATAACAAAATTTTAAAAAAATAATTTGCTACAGTGCAATGTAAGTTAGCCAAGCTATACTCTTACAGTGCGGTAAAATGACTCAAGAGATTCCTAACATGCATTTTATTATTAAAATTTGTACCAATTTTTTAATTCATCATTATTAAAACATTGTTCCTGATTTTCAGAAGAATTTTACACAGTAAAAAAGGCATAATTCGCTTGAGTCGGTTTAATTCGGTGTCAGAGATTAGTAGAATGTTAATTCGTTTTGTAACAGCTACATTAGTACTTGTCAAAATTATTTAAGGTATGAGAAAAAAGAAAAAAAAAGTTGTTCTCAAGCTTAAGACTTGAAATACGTAAGACCAATTAGTTATTTAATGATAATAGGTGTTGATTATGTAAGCCAAGTACTGCTAATATTGTGGTTGCACACTTCCCACAGATTAACTCAATGTTAAAAGCTCCCAAGGCTTTATTACACTGTTGTAATTTTCATTACAGTTTCAAATTTGAAAGTTGAGCTAAAATGTATTTACTAAATTCTTACCGTCTTATTCATAAAGATACAGTAGATTTTAAGTAGCCTTACTGGAGGTCTACTTCTCTGGTTTGTTGTATGGTAAATACGTGACATCCAGTCTAAATTGACATACGTCAAATAACTAAAATGCTCTTTAACTTTTTATGAATAAGAGGGTTAATATATATTAAATTAAATTACTGATACATTCTATAATAAAAGTTAAGAAGATACCACGTTTTACTTCACATGCAAAACAAATAAATAACTAAAAATTATAAAAAAAATATGGTATTTTATGTTTAGGGTCATCTTCAATAAATAGAACATTTGTTGGAATTAAGTGTAGTCCAGTACGTGGGTTGAAGACATAAGCCATTGCCTTGCAAAAGGTGGAGTAGAAACGGTTTTGACATATATTGTTAAGGTATGGGGGCCTTATAAAATTCCAAGTTCTCGGCCTCAGGGAGAGCAGGCGCGAGCAGCCATCTTGAATTGAATGTGTCAAAATTAGGTTTTTTTCGAATAATGTCTCAACAGTTGACTGTGTAACAAAAGTGTCAAGGGGAAGTAAAAAGAAGACTAAATTCTTTACATTCTGTACATACATGTTTATTCTGTAAGTCTTATAGGTAAAAAGTTACAAGCTCCTTCATAATTATTTTTTACAAAATATACATTTTCTTTAAATTGTTCAAAATTACACAGTTACAACTTTTTAAACTTTTTTGATGGCCGAGCTCAATTAGTGATGACCTACACTATCATCATTGTCTGTGCTGCTGAAAATTTGGGCTTCTAATGATAACATTTCGTCTTATACACCTCGTTGATGTATTCTAATTTTCAAAGTATTTTTGCTGACCACCTGCAGAAGCTGGGCTTAAATGCACTGTTGTGTTCTTTAGGATTCTGCAGGTTAGGTGACGTTGATCAAGCAAAAATGCTTTGGAAATTAGAATAGATAACGAGGAGTATAATGACGATATTTCATCATTAGATGCCCAGATTTTGAGCAGCACAGACAATGATGATAGTGTATAATATATCAACACTTATCGATCCCGGCCATCAAAAGGTTAAAAAGTTGAAATTATTTGATTTTGAACAATTTAAAGAAATTTCATATTTTTGTAAAAAAACAAATAAAAGTGCTTGTAACTTTTTACCTATAAGACTTACAAAATAAAATTATATGTATAGAATGTAAAGAATTTTGTCTTATTTAACTTTCCCTAGACACTTTTGTCACAAAGTCAACTGGTGAGATGTTATTCGAAAACAGTGAGTTGTGATTACTTCGTATAGAGACGCTCGCTCTATCAAAAATCGTGTCGCAAATGACAAGATGAGGGGCTTGCGCGGGGGGAGCGCGGCCTGGACACCCGTCTGTGCAGCGCTTGATCAAACTATCTTCGTCTAACTAAACTATTATAACATGCAGCGCTAAACCGCTTAGACGAAAATTTTCTTTCTCGCTTTATTGTTTTATAGATTAAAATAATACAGAAGTGCACAGCTTAAACACAGCTATTAAACCTACGAAACTACTTCTTATATACAGTGTGTCCGGGGAAGTTATAACATAATTTTAAGGGTGTATTCTATGATCAATTTCATCGATGAAAACACTCCATATGGGGGGTCGCAACCTCACCCCCCCCCCTCAGTATGATGTTTTTAATTTTTTTTTTGCAAAAGTCGACCCCGCCTACTTTTAAATTCACAGTTAAAGATCTAAGGCTCACAGAACCTTCATCAAGGTCTTGATCGAAGGCTAAGTAGTTAGGCTACCTAAGTTACTATGAAAATAACAAAGTATTGCTTTTACTTTTTTTTTAAAGATGATAAACCAAAAAAAAAATTTTTTTTTTGTGCATTTTTTACGGTTTTTCAAAGTTTCCACAAAAAAATGCAGATACTTTTTTTTATTTTTGTGTTTTATTGTTAGCTTTTGAGTTGTTCTCCAAATTGGTATTAGATTTATTTCTCTACGTCTATTACTTCAGAAATTATCAACTACCAAAAAGACCCTTCGCTTTTACCTTTTAATTTAAGATTTCAGTTTAACCCACTTTTATTGAAAATAAAGTCAATATTTAATTCTTTTGTTAGTTTTTTAGGTAGCCTACCTTCTTAGCCTTCGTACAAGACCTAAATTAATAGTCCTTTTACGCGAACAGTGGCGCCACTCTAGAAAAAAAAAATTCTAAAGTAAGGCTTTTTTCAGAAAAAAAGTGCTCCCTTGTGCATAAAATCTTGGTCCCTATTATTTTTTTAGCATTTAAAATAATATCTAGGTTTAGAATCTTTATGGATTACTGTTTTTTGCTAAAAGTAGCCACTTTTAGAAACAAACAGTAATACATGAAACAGTATAAAACTAAAGTGGCCACTTTCAGCAACAAACAGTTTTTTCTAAAGTGGCGCCACTGTTCGCGTAAGAGGACTATTAATTTAGGTCTTGTACGAAGGCTTAGTAGGTAGGCTATTTTTTTGTGGAAACTTTGAAAAACCGTAAAAAATGCAAAAAAATATATTTTTTTTTGTTTATTATCTTTAAAAAAAAAGCAATAATTGGTTATTTTGTTAGTAACTTAAGTAGCCTAACTACTTCCTTCGATCAAGACCTTAAAGAAGGTTCTGTGAGCCTTAGATCTTTAACTGTGAATTTAAAAGTAGGCGGGGTCGACTTTTGCAAAAAAATAAATAAAAACATACTGAGGGGGGGGTGAGGTTGCGACCCCCCATATGGGGTGTTTTCATCGATGAAATTGATCATAGTATACACCCTTAAAATTATGTTATAACTTCCCCGGACACACTGTATATAGAACTAGCTTTTGCCCGCAGCTTCGCACGCGCTTTTTCATTAAAATCGTTAATTACTGGTTGATTCACGACTCACGATTTTGGTGACATCATTTCTGATCGCACCCATACCCCCTAAAAATATCTATCTTTATTTCAGTTCCCGTGGCAACTCTAGAAATTCATTTCTACACTCCACCATTCAGACACTGAAACTTCTAACATTTCTATTAGCTGGTTGGGTAAAAGTAGTTGGATATACGTACCTACATACCTATTATATGTAAGTACCTACTCGAGTAAAAAAAGTTGAAGATTTTTAGGCGCTTTATGTTTTTGGGAATGTTCCGTTACTATGTGAATTTTGGTTAATCTTTTCTTAATATAACTCTGAATCTTTAATTACACCCACTGAAGAACCGAGAAAGAAAGAAGTATTTTTACGTCGAAATAAAGAAATATAGTTAGTATTAAAACAATGTATAATAAATACATTGTTTTAATACTAACTAAAGAGTCCCGTGTTACGTTCCCGTGGGAATTTAGTATATTTCTTCCTTCGAACACCCCTAAATCTACAGAGACACTTGTAGACCAAATTTCACGTTGGCATACTTAAGGAAATCGATTTTACATACTAAATAATTTGTCCTGTAACCCTGTTCCCATGGAAATTTTGGTAATTCCTTTCTTCAACACCCTTTTATCCACTGAGGAACCTGTACACAAATTTCACGTCGATACACTCAAGGAAGTCGAGATTTCAATCTCACAAAAAGTCCCGTTATTCTAGTTCCCGTGGGAATTTTGTAAATGACTTTCTTTCAACATTCCTAAATTTACTGAGGAACCTGTACACCAAATTTCACGTCGAAACACTCAAGGATGTCGATTTGTCATTCTCACTAAAAAAAAGTCCCGTAATTCCCGTTCCCGTGTAAATTTTGTAATTTCCTTTCTTTCAACACTCTTTCATTCACTGAGGAACCTGTACACCGAATTTCACGTCGATACACTCAATAATGTCGATTTTTCATACTAACTAAAAAGTTACCCGTAATTCCCGTTCCTGAGGGAATTTTGGGAAATCCTTTCTTAGCGGATGCCTACGCCATAACATCTACCTGCACGCCAAATTTCAGCTCAATCCGTCCAGTAGTTTGGGCTGTGCGTTGATAGATCACTTTGTTAGTCAGTCAGTCAGTCACCTTTGAATTTTATATATATAGATTCCAACCATAAGTACCTACGTGGCATATCTGTACTGTTTACTCTTCAGAATGTTTTATCTCTCATTACCTCTCTCTTTCTATTTTCATACAAAATGGCGGAACCGCGGAAAACCAGGTAAACATTAGATTTTTTTTATAAATAAACTAGTTTTCATTAATATTTTGGATACTTACCGATGATAGGTCACACCAGTGTTTTTTTTTGCTCCAGCGGAGTAATTTGTGCATCCTTTTCATATGCAATACGGCATTTTCTCGTTATTAGTTTTTGGACGCGAAAGTGGGTGTACACCTCGAGCGTAGAAGAGCGAATAAACGCCACATAAACGCTTTGGAGCTAATTAGCTCCAACGCACTGCGCAAGAACCAGTTCGGGGTTGTCGTTTCTATACGCTAGTAATAATAGTTCAATGTTCGAAAAAACCTAATTTTGACACATTATATTCAAGATGGCGGCTCGCGCCTGCTCTCCCCGAGGTCGAGAACTTGGATTTTTATTAGCCACCCATACCTTAACAACATACGTCAAAACCGTTTCTACTCCACCTTTTGCAAAAATACATATTGCCTGGACTAGTGAGTAAAGCAATCAAATAAATAAACAACATTTTTTTATTTTTATTAAAAGGTATAGCGTGGTCATAGCTAGTTTAAAACAGGACGGTATTTACGGTACCTTTTTTATACTAAAAGAGTTTTATATATATTGATGGTAGATACTAAAATGCAAAAACACAGGTACCTACGCAGAATTTACCCACACACAAGTTACATACTTGTAAAGTTTTAAAGATAAATAAATAGTAAGAAGTAAACAGCTAAAGACCAATTGATTTCACGTCACATACTAGAATAAGTTTGCAAGATAGGAGTAGTTTTTTAGGAAAAAAAAAGCGCTTCAGACCCACGATACCCCTGACGGTGGTATCGTGGGACTTTTCAAAGCTAAACGATAGCCCCAATAGTAGTGATTTGATGTCAACAACATCATCCATGGTTGATATAAAAACACGGTATAACCGTGGATAGGTAGGTAGGTGCAATTTTTTTGCCGGTAGTCCCAGTTGTACCGATTTATATTAAAACTAGTCGACCCGGCGAACTTCGTACCGCCCACCTATAAGTATTTTGTGCATGTATTATACTAAGTATAATAGGCAGGTTTATAATAGAGATGCACCGAATATTCGGTAACTATTTGGTATTCGGCCATTATTTTAGGTATTCGGTATTCGGTCGGATAGTAGACAGTATTCGGCCGATTACCGAATACTTAGTTTTATATGAAACCTTCAATTTCAAATCAATACAGTTTGATTAATGTCAAAGCAAGCACTACTTACATAGTTATAAAAATTTGTAAGTGGTAAATTATGGTGAACAAAAACCAGTTTTTCGGCATTAGGGGAGTAAACGATTGTGTTTTTCTTCATAAACGAGCCCGACTTGGGAAAACAGTCGCTTGCTGTAGACATGACTACATGATAAGGTAAAGATCTTTACTAATTTGATGTGCCATTTACTGTTTATTTTATTATGTTTATGTCTATCTCACAGAACAAGGAAGATGCTCTCTATCTAGTGAATGAATTTTTCCTTGTGTGTATGTACACTGGCGTTCCAGGAGGCCGTAACAGATTTGTCTATGGTTTCGTCAGCCCTAGACTGTATTATATATGTAAAACCGGGAGTGTTACGGCGACAGAGACCGCAACTGTACAATCATTACATCGAAAATTAATTTATTATCTATCTATGTACTATGTGGGTTGGATAGGATATTGTTTTGCGTTGGTATAAGGATCTGCCCTTTCTATATATACGGACGTGTTTGACATACAAATCTATCTCATTTGCGATCGCGCTCTTTTCAACGACCACCGTATGTTTACTTTCTTCAGCGATTTCAAAACTGTTCCAAAAAACGTAATGAATTTCAATTGTCTTAGTCATTATCATTTGTTCTCTAAGGTGGTGGTTGAGAAAAGTCATCATCAGACAGAACTGCTCGGCTTTTCGCAACGTAATTTTAAAGCTCCGAAGAAGAAGTCTTTTTTTGCTTTTTTCTTTTGAATGAAACCTACTCAAAAAAAAAAATGGTTTCAAATCTAGGGTCCTGAAAAGTGGCTACAAAATACTTGTTGTTTTCACCTTCTTTGCAGCCGAATATTCGGCGGCCGAATATTAGTAGGTATTCGGCTGAAACCATAGCCGAATATTAGGTTTTAGGTATTCGGCTAACGGCTAAATCACTATTCGGTGCATCTCTAAGTCTTATAAACCTCCCTCTTGAATCACTCTTTTTATTAAAAAACATCATCAAAATCCGTTGCATAGTTTTAAAGATTTAAGCATACATAGGGACTACTGACTAGGGCATGTAATATCAGAAGGTTTTCAATTTGCGATACTGATATTGGTCATTTTATCTCAATACCGGAATTCCGATATCAATATCGGAATCGTAAAAAGACAATAAAAATTATTCAAGAAACTAATATTTTAATCTTAACTGTATAGAATTCATACCAAATTGTATTTAATTTGAATAACATAATTTTTGGAGTCAGTAATCAAGCAGATATGATCTGTTTTTAGGATTGTGAATACAATGAGAACAAAAAAAAAAGTAAACGATTTTACACAATTTTTTATTTTATTACTTTATTAATTTATTCTTAAATACCATTCAAAGATTCATATAATTCATTATATTGTACCAGTATCAAGTACCAAATACCGTAAAAGAATTGCTTTGAAAGAATGTTTCTGATTAAAAAAGCTAAAAATTTACAGTCACTTTTTATATTGTAGCCTTGTGGAAAGCTTAAAACATTTATTTTAGAACTTAAATAAAAATAAATCTCTTGTTACGAGAGTCCGATATTACGATATTCCGAGATTACGGTATTCATGCCCTAATAGGGACAGACGCGGGAAACGACTTTATTTTATACTATGTATTGTATTGATGTAGTGACCTAGCAAAAGGCATGGCAAAAATAAAGTAAAGTAATGAAAGAATTCGATTTGTTTTTATTTCATGTACCAGGATAACATGACCTAGTAGACGGTTATTGTAAGCAAAAAAATTAAAGACTTTGTCAAACAGATGGCGCAATAGCATCGCGCAATAGCATCGCGTTATAGCTCTAGCCTGACGCAGCGCTATAGCGTCAAGCTTTTTGTTGACACGAACGCTTTACGTTGCGAAAGAGCAGAGAACGGACGCAAGCATCAAAACCAGTAACCTTTTACGGGTTTATGGTGCCCGGTAGTTTATTTATGATTTTTTTTTTAACGAAGGTTTTACTAACTCATTTTCTATTATACTTAATCCTATTTACCTTTGAGTTATAGGTAGGTCAGTACATCACTAGTATATATACTCAGGGGTATCGTTATACTTTGAAAAGTCCTACGATGCCCCCAGGGGTATCGTCAGGAGTATCGTGGGTCCGACATGAAAAAAAGTATTTTGGACAATTTATTTCCGTTACAGCGACTGTACTGTACTGTATCAGTTAAATTGTCAAATATTTTTCATGCAGATTTCATAAAAGTATCATAAAACCGTTCCCAAAGTTATTAACAAATATATGAAACCTATACTTACATCATTTAAAAGAAAACTCGAAAGCCTGTCATAGAACCCATATAAACAGGTCTGTTAAAGTATTATCATATTTAAAATAACGCTTGTTACCTACCTTTCATCTAAAGCAAGTGTAAGTTAGTACTTTTAAAAACGGTAACTTCCTGCTTTGTGAAATTTATAAGAATGTTTAATACTCATAGGATATACATACATTTACTTTTGAGATTTGTTGTTAGGTGTAGATCTGGTTTAAATAAAATCACATGCAACTAAATAATTTACGGCAAACCCGTTAGTGAAAACGTTGCTGACACCACAACAAAAGGCAATATACATAAAGGCAGGAGTTAATTAAACTGCCAGTATAATACTTAATTATAAATGCCTTTGTTAAATAACTTTATACAATACATTATTAACATCACAGAACAAAACTATCAGCTAAGCTAGATCTAACATTGCCCCTGGGGCGGGGTTAATATTATAAAAGACTGAAACATATAAAAGCTTCAAAACACTAAAAACATGCCAACGTCGCACTCTAACATGATATATGTACATAATCGCACTGTTATAACTTGTAAAAAATTCACTTTCGGCATTGGTGGGAGCCACAGCAAGGGGATAATTACAGCTTACCATAACTACTCGCAATACTTAAACACTACATAACGCAAGTGATACGAAAATATCATCGAATAGTACACTGAAGGCCTTCAAGAATCGTCCCGATTCCGCGTAGCTAACACTAGTCCACGAACGCTAATGGACGCCTGAAACA
Organism: Euspilapteryx auroguttella; assembly: GCA_951802225.1. Taxonomy (NCBI): domain Eukaryota; kingdom Metazoa; phylum Arthropoda; class Insecta; order Lepidoptera; family Gracillariidae; genus Euspilapteryx; species Euspilapteryx auroguttella. Next base: position 9,668,384 of record OX637643.1, on the reverse strand, counting down.
GATGGCAGCATTACAGTACAGTTGACAGGTAGTATATCTATCTATCTATACATATAAAACAGGGATGTTCCGAATGTCGAATTCTAGACATTCGCGAATGCGAATGCGAATCTTAGGCATGCGAATGCGATTGCGAATGCGAATGTTGGACAAGGTCAGTGAAAAAAATTAGGTATAGAAAAATCATTACGTTTATTAAACAATAATAACAATTAAAAAAAAGTAGATCCTACAAATACAACAAACATAAACATACAATCAATATTGGTACTTAATTCTTAGTAGTTATTGTAAACCAAAAATCAAAATTTACACATCAGTAAGTACCTCTGTCTTCAAAAAACGTTGTATCAAAATGTGGGAAATGGTTTTTTACATACGAGAATTCATTTAAAATTTATGAAAAACAAATAATTTTGCTAGAATAAATAAAAAACGCGAATAAATTTGAATTTCGCGCTGGAAAATGACGTATCCCCATAAAGTAATTGATCTTCACACAAGAAACTTGGTGTCAATGACGGCACATTCGCATTCGCATCGTATTCGCATCTTTTTGATATGAATGCGAATTTCGAAGCGAATGTTAAAATGATGCGAATCATTCGCGAATGCGAATGCGAATGCGAACGTTCGGAACATCCCTGATATAAAATCCAAATACCACTGATTACTCACTCATTACTCACTGACTCACTCACTCATTTACTCACGCACTCATCAACGCCCAGCCGAAACATGAAACTTGAAATCCAAGATGGCGAACAATTTTATTGAAAATATCGATATTGACTGCGTGTTCTAGGTTATTAAGAGTGTTCTGTTGATTGCCAAAAAGACACTCGTTTTGAAATCTAAGATGGCGGACATGTACTTTGCTGAAAAATCTAAGTATATGTACAGCTTGGCAACGGTGTCTTGACACGGAACCATTTTTATCTTAAGTTAGAAAACCCAAAAAGTTACTTATATGTAAGTAAGTATATCGAAAAAGACTTTTTTTTTCGATATACTTCAATGAAAACTTCAATTTTCTTTTTAGGGGTGCTGATTATGAAAAAATCAAAAAATTGTTTCTGTTATCTTAAAACGAAATTAAAAGTATTGTGCTTTGTATGTCACCTATTTTTGATTCGGGGAATGACCAAAGGTTCTGTGTGTATGGATTTGCAATTGTTTTTTTTTTCCCTTCAACAAGGTCTGACAGTTTTAGGCCAGTTCGTCGCCATTTTGAATGGTCATAATATTGTGGTAGGTTAACTGTCAGTCCGTGTTGTTTGTGGGAGTTTATTGTTATTTTTTTCATTTTGTTTTTATTATAAGTGCGAAAACCTGAAAAAGACCAAGTAACGTGATCTCACATGCCAACGTTCAGTATAATTGGATGTGGCACCAAACACAAAAGAATTAATTGACAAAAAAAATTCAATAAAATATTTTGTAGGGAAATTAGTGATGTGACATTCTGCTTATTGGAGGTACTCTTATCGATAATTTAACTTGAATAATTACTTATCTCCATAAAGTTGGCTCGAAAGCCTCAACCGAGTCTCCCAACAGGTGGGCCTTAAAATGAACATGGACAAGACGAAGGTCATGTCTAATGTCCATGTTCTGCCTACCCCAGTTATGGTTGGGAACTCGGTTCTCGAAGTTGTCGACGAGTACGTATACCTAGGACAAACCATCCAGTTAGGTAGGTCCAACTTCGAGAAGGAGGTCAATCGCCGAATCCAGCTCGGATGGGCGGCGTTCGGGAAACTACGCAACGTCTTCTCGTCCAATATTCCTCAGTGCCTGAAGACGAAGGTATTTAACCAATGTGTGCTGCCAGTGATGACATACGGTTCTGAAACGTGGTGCTTCACTATAGGGCTTATGAACAGGCTCCGAGTAGCTCAACGAGCCATGGAGCGGGCTATGCTCGGGATTTCTCTGCGGGATCGAATCAGAAATGAGGACATACGCAGAGAAACCAGGGTCACCGACATAGCCAAGCGGATAAGCTCGTTGAAGTGGCAATGGGCAGGTCATATAGCCCGCAGAACAGATGGCCGCTGGGGCCGAAAAGTTCTCGAGTGGAGACCACGGATCGGCAAGCGCAGCGTAGGACGTCCACCGACCAGATGGACGGATGATCTGCGCAAGGCTGCGGGTCCACGCTCGATGCAGGCCACCTGCGATCGGTACAGATGGAGAGCCTTGAGGGAGGCCTATGTCCAGCAGTGGACGTCTTACGGCTGAAATGATGATGATGATGAATTACTTATCTCAGTTTTTGTTGGTAACTGTTTGTAAACCTATCTGTAGGTTAATATTATTAGTAGCTAGCCTTACTTTTCATTTCGGTAAGTCAGCTAGTACAATATTATATTATACCAAACATAACTTTATACTTTTTAGATTGCCTAAAATTCCGGAAAAGCGAAAGGCTTGGCTTGACATAATTGGTCAGGAAAATATTTGTACTGCAAGAAAATATACTTATATTTGTTCGCTTCATTTCAAAGAATTAAGTTTCAATTATATCGGTCATTATCACGATTAAGCATTATCCGTCTTATAACCGTAACCATTTTTATTTATTTATTAACTCTTAAAATGTGTTAAGTATATGTAAACTTAATTATTAGTCTTATTGGCACTAAAATTGTTTTAGCCATTTTCGATTTATAAGAAGTTAAAAAATAACATAGGAACGGTAATTAAAAATAAAGAAATGTATAGTAACGGTAATTAGTAAATACGTAATGAATAGTATTTTTTATACATTGTATTTTTATACTTGTTTTTTATACTTTTTAATTAATTTTTTTTAAATAAATAACAACCTAAGCTTAGGAAGAACTTGTCAAAAAGGCTTCTAGGACATAAAATTTAAAATTAAAATCACAAAATTATTATGATATGCTAGTCGGTATCATGGGACGGAGCCCGGATATTGAGAGGCATGCGAGGGCATGATAATTATGATGTTACCTACTGTGTTTTTTTTTTCCAGGCGTATTCCATTTTTTTTATTTATAAAATTGTTTTATAATTTAATTTTTAAAACAAAAGTGCATTTAAATGCCAATTTAATACAAAAAAACAACCAAACAAAAACACACAAATATTGCAAATCGTGGCGAAAGGTTTTTTGCAATGCCCCTTGCGTTTGCATTTTTTAGAAAAAAAAATCTAAGAAAAACCAACTAAATATGAATAAACAATTATTAAAATTTATTATTATTGGGACGCCACATGTGTCGACACCATGGCGGCTTGTAACGTGCGAAAAACATCAGATGAGGCTGGCGCGGCAGCTGCACCTGCCGAAGACATCAAACGGCGTAAATACGCCGGATTCAGCCAGCAATATGATTTTGTGCCGTTTGGGGTCGAAACTATAGGGCCTTGGGGGCCAGGGGCGCGTCGACTATTCAAGGAATTATCGACGCGCCTGATCGACCATTCCGGTGACCGGCGGACTGGCTCTTACCTTGGCCAGGGAATAAGTCTGGCCATTCAGAGGGGTAACGCAGCATGCCTGCTAGGCACCGATTTTGAGGCTATTTTTTATTTGTAAATATTTATTTAGTTTATTTAAGTTTTATGTCAATAAATTATGTCAATAATAGCGTTTAGTCTACATTTGACAGATTCTTCTTTTGACACCATGGTTTTATATGGACACATTCTACATACGACAGATTCTACATATGACGGATTCTACTAATAAAAGATTCTCGTTTTGACAGATTCTACATATGACGGATTCTGCTTTTGACAGATTTCCTTCCTTATGAAAAATAATAAGTTTTTTAGCATTCTTGTCTCTTAAAAAATCAATAGTTTAGTTATACAACATTGTTCTCACTTTCACATGCAAGGTTTTTTTCCAATGAGTAGGAAGAGACAAGAATGTTAAAAAACTAAAAACTTTTGATTATTTTTCACAAGGGAGGAAATCTGTCAAAAGCAGAATACGCCATATGTAGAATCTGTCAAAACGAGAATCTGTCATTAGTAGAATCCGTCATAAGTAGAATCTGTCATACGTAGAATCATTCGTATGTAGAATCTGTCCATACAAAACCATGGTGTCAAAAGCAGAATCTGTCAAATGTAGACTAAACGAATAATCGTTACTACTAAATAAATAATATTTATTATATAAATTAAACATCAACGAAAACTAGTTTTTTAAATTATTTTCTAGTGTATTCCATAGTTCCGCCATTTTGTAAGAAAATACAGAGAGTAAATCATACAGATAGGACACGTAGGTATTTATTGTTGGCTGTGACTTTCTCTTTTATCTGACTTCGTCTGAGCTAAATAAAACTATGGATTTTCATTTTACTGAAATAATTTATTTTTGAGCAATTTCATTTTTGAACAAATTTTATTTTTATTACAAAAATATTTAATTTTCTTCTACTTCTTCAATTTAATTTTTTTATTACCAAGTCATAATAATGCCATAAATCAAATTAAGTTTCGTAGGTTTAATAGCTGTGTTTGAGCTGTGCATGTGGCGTCCCTGACGCTGTATTATTATTATTATATATATTTATTTATTTACTAACCATTTATAATTATCTGTATTTAATTAATCAAACTTTCTTCCTACTAACACCATTCCCGGCCCTGTACCTACGGCGCATTAATTGCATAATGTTAGCTGAGGTCAGTGTCCCCGGAATGGAATGCAGCCCTTATCGCTGACGACGCGAATTGCACAATGCGCAAGGTGCATCGTGCGTGACAAAGAAGCCAGATCCTGCTTCCCGCTCCGACACCGCGATGCGCCCGCGCCGACCGATGACGGAAGACTACGAAGAAGCCCGAGCGCGGCCACGCGCTCAGCAAACGGCGGTTTCAACAGCCAGTGAGACAACACCACTACGCTAGACGCACGTCGCTCCGCACCGTTTCGTTGTACTCGCTATCGCGCGCTTTCTTATAACTTTTATAAGTTTCTTGCATCCTTGTAAATATAATTAATATTCGTGCAATAAAATAAACTTTAAATTGTGATATAAGGATTGTTACATTTCCAACCCCTGGGATACCTAGGAAGACCGGGAGTAACAGCCTATCATATCCACATGCATTTCTGCACTATCATAATCTATAAGACGCGAGAGAAAGAGGGAGGGAGAAAAGCCGGACACGATTTTTGTTAGAGAGAGCGTCTCCATACGTAGTAATTACTACTCACTGTACACATACACGTGTAAAAATTAAAATAGTAGTCAAACATTCGTCCACACATGGCAAATCCGCGGTATAACTGATAACAAAGCCATTAATCCACTGGTGACTTTTATGCCATTTAGTAGTATGGATGGGAATCCAAAATTAAGGAATGTAACGGTAAGCCCTGAATTCGGCCGGGCGAGCAGATTAACCATGATAACTTTTCTAAGAATGTTTTTAAAATTTTCAAATTTATATTAAAATAACGGACATGTATTGCCGAGCATTTACTATGAATGAAATCTAGTTGCACCGATAGAAACAAAAAAAACTACAGACAAGTGTCTGTTCAAAATCGGGTAGCGGACGCGGAACGGTAGTGAGATAACAAGAGATTTGAGTTATTTTTAGACCCCAAAACTGTTTTAAATAACTTCGAATTTTTATTTAATACCTTGATATGGATTAGTAGAAGCCATGAAGACTTATTTTGACAAAGTTTTTTAAGTACAAGGCCATAGCGGCCCACTGGTGCTACTACAATGTGATTTTTTTATCCTATAGCTAGTTCCGGTGAACTGACGTTTTGCTTCAGATTTGTTTCACATTTATTACCTACTCATAAATAAATACGATCACGTCACTGCTCTATACGTATTTATTTAATTACTACATTGCATCAGAGAAGAGAAATCCGTAAAGTAAACAAATGACCTCAATGGCTCACTGTTACCTACTCACCTGTTGACTGCTCCGTGGCTCAGTTGGCAGTGATGTGGACTGAGTAAGCGTTTGCACCCGGGTTCGATTCCTGGGCGGGGCGAATATTGATATGATGAATATCGATGTTTGTTTCCGGTCTGGGTGTCATGTTCGTCTCTGTGTGTGTTTCGGGCACCCTAGATACAGGTTCTTCCTAGTTAGGGGCTCTGAGTGTGATGTGTTATTATTATTATATTACATATAATACCTTCATTGTTTCATTGCCTACAATACTGATACATGAATGACACATAGTCTACTATTTTATTTCTACTACGAACGACCTTGAATAGCTCGGCAAGCAAGGTCGCAAATATTGTTTTGTTTAACGAGAGAAAGCGCCATCTTTACTAGCTCGTTGCTTCGTCCGTCTTGCTACTTGATGAAAATAGCCCGAACTCACTAGATGTCGTTAAAAATACATTTTATCTTAGCACCGCTAAAACTGCCCGAGCTTAGATGTCGCTACTATCTATGCAATTTATGAGGCAGTGAGAATAGCCCGAATAAAATAGCCCGATAGAGCGAGACCAAAATAAAGTATGGCACGAGGCCTCTGTAATAAATATTGTACTAGCTGACTTACCGAAATGAAAAGTAAGGAGAAGGAGTATAATTGAAACTTAATTCTTCGAAATGAAGCAAACAAATATAAGTATATTTTCTTGCAGTACAAATATTTTCCTGACCAATTATGTCAAGCCAAGCCTTTCGCTTTTCCGGAATCTTAGGCAATCTAAAAAGTATAAAGTTATGTTTGGTATAATATAATATTGTACTAGCTGACTTACCGAAATGAAAAGTAAGGCTAGCTACTAATAATATTAACCTACAGATAGGTTTACAAACAGTTACCAACAAAAACTGAGAAGGGTAATTATTTAAGTTAAATTATCGATAAGAGTACCTCCAATAATAAGAATGTCACATCACTAATTTCCCTACAAAATATTTTATTGAATTTTTTTGTCAATTAATTCCTTTGTGTTTGGTGCCACATCCAATTATACTGCACGTTGGCATGTTAGATCACGTTACTTGGTCTTTTTCAGGTTTTCGCACTTATAATAAAAACAAAATGAAAAAAATAACAATAAACTCCCACAAACAACACGGACTGACAGATCACCTACCACAATATTATGGCATTTCAAAATGGCGACCAGAACGCCAGACCGAATCAGACCGAATCAAACCTTCAACAGGAAAAAAAAAACAATTGCAAATCCATACATATTGAAAAAGTGACACTTTATTGACTTTTGGATTACAGCTGGTTGAATATGGATTTCCATACATTATGAATGTACTGAAAAGTTATTTAATCTGTGCATCTGTAGAAATTTAACTACTATACTAGCTCCATGGCCTAAACTGACATTAGAAAAAAAAAGGCGGCAAAATAATTGTTTTTGTTTTCGTGATTTTAGTAGCTATACCTACTATTTAGGTAATATGAGAATGCAATTACTTTTATTTAATAGTTATTGTTACAAAATAAGTGATTGAAGTGAATTGGATTTAAAAACAAGTTGACTGATTATTTCAACAGAATTAGGTTTCTGCTTTAGGAAAAAAATTCTCGTCGGATGGAATGAAAAGTAGAATATAATACTCTGGCGTACAAATATTCCGCTTCTGGTTTCGTTATAACCTTTGCTTTTCAAGTTTGAAGCCATTATTTTGAAACTCTCTCAGCACTCGGGTTCAAACTTGAAACCCTCATACATAATACCTTACTTTACGCCCTTGTATAATAATGTACTATTATCTACCGAAGAGGGAAAATGATAGGACATTTAATACGGCACGATAATTGTATAAAGAATATAATAGAAGGGAAAATAGAAGGACGGAGAGGGCCGGGCAGACCGAGAGGAAGCTACATGAAGCAGATAAAGGAGAAAGTTGGAGTAGGGACCTACAAGGACGTGAAAGAAGCAGTGGAGAGACGACTGGAGTGGAGGAGGCTACACGGACAAGAGCTCGGCTCTTAAATAAAAGAAGAAGATCTACCCGGTAGGTACCACAAAGTTCGAGCAGGAGCAGGCTACTGAATTGCTTATCGACTTTTGCGTACTTGACGTCGCTTGCAGGTCGAAACGATGTCGAGCACTCGACCTGCCTTGGTACTATT